>JAIPRM010009934.1:0-14225 GCA_025469315.1 Stegophylla sp. TES_Ste_2020 | reverse complement strand
AAGATAATAATTATATTGTATAGTGCATATCTGATATACATTCGTTGACCAAATACCATATTTCTCTAATGCTTAAGAAAAATGACTATTATTTATTGGATTTCAGGTTAGGCAAATGGTAGGGCCAGGCATTTTCAGGTAGGGCCATGGCCCTATCTAGCCCGACCCTGGCGCCGCCACTGTGCCAGGATATTATATTTTGTGTCCACGGGAAAACCTATTGCTCCGCGTTTCACGTGCATCGTTAGTGTAATAATATTCTGTTTACGGAAAAAGTCGATAGTACAGTGAAATTAACGCGTTTCTTGTACACAATAATAAAATAATACACGACGTCGATGGTATTCTTCTCAAAATTTAATCGTTTGATTTTTTTTTTTTTTTTTTTTTTTCTCAAATCAACATGTGCAGCGGAGAAAATCTTAACAAAATAACACGGCTAATATTCGGACAAAATTCGAATACGAGTATACGAATTTAACCCTAAGGGGGGGAATGATCGAAAAGAGGGAAAGGCTCGTTTTGGTCAACAGCGGTTACGGAATGACTATTGATCGATCGGCGAGCGAAAACTTAAGACGAAAAAGAAATCCCTGACCATGATATCATCATTGTTGAATGGACGATTTGATGTCCGGCATCAGCACACGCCACCGCTCCGCTCCCTTCGTTACCATTTTGATGACTAGTCGGACGAAGGCTTCGGCGTTTTCGTCGAACGCGCCCGCGGCAAATCACCCGCCGCCGTCTCGATTTCCGGAAAACCGTCTCATCGATCTCTGGTGGTCGCGACTGTAACGCGACGATTTGAGCGACGTCAATCCCTCCCCTCTAGTTCGCCGCCCCTGAAACGACGACGGCCGGACGGGGGACTTTTTCCGACGTTCTCAACAAGCGTACACCTATAGCCAAATAAATTTAGTAGGGGAATCGGACGCGATGAAATTACCGCGATCGCCATAGATCATTGCACCCGTATTTATAAACCTTCTGCGCGGGACTCGGCCATCGTTTCCCATTCAATTAACCGCGCTCGGATGGGTTATATTATTATATATATATATTATGAAAACAAATGACCCGTTTGTGTTTTCGGAACGCGCGCACACCGCTCGAACGACCGCGAACCGCCGTCGGAAACTCGCTCTTCGGCTCGGCGGACGATGAGCACCCGATGACTACTACAACAACAACTATATACGGACTACGGAGGGGGGGGAAGGAAGGACAACAACAACAACGACGACGACGAGAACTACTGTATATATATACGTTCGTACCGACGGGCATAAACTTTCCGAACGCCAATAATAATAATATTTCAGTCGCGGGCGTACAATATTATAGGATTGCCAGAAGTCCCGGTCATCCCATTGGACCCTCCAAATGTCTCGAAAAAGTGTAAATAAAATCAAAAAGTTTATAAATTATATTTAGAAAACTTCTGATACAAAAAAAAAAAAAAAAATTTAAATATAACAATTCATATTAATATTATATACATATCAATATTAATTTTTAACTTAAAAAATATATATTACAGCAATACCGTATATATATATATATATATATATATATATATATATACATATATTAGGACTCAAATTTTTAAATTTGAAATTAGTCATTTTTTCAATTCAATATAGCCTTTTGTAAACTAAAGAAAGTGTTAAAAAAATATTGGTGTTTAATTCTATAATAAAGTCTAAGCCATTAATTTTCTACGATTTGAGCACCAATATTTTTCTGGAAATCAGTTTCATAAATTGGTTATTCTGTATTTTTTCTAAAACTGAAATTTAAATTTAAAATTTGAAAATTTTAATCCTAGAAAAATATTCGTTTTGCTTTAGCGCAAATGCTGTAGCATATTAAGTCTTTTTAATAAAAAGTTAAAAATTATAAATAGAACCAAAAGTTACCTACATTGCATTTGTTAAATCGTACTAGAACAGTTTTTATTTATATATATATATACAATAATAATAATTATAATAATAATTTACTCACTCATACCTATGATATATAAATCATCAAATTTGCATTAAATTATTTACTATTTTTATGAAAAATTAATGTATTGTTTAGTATATTTTAATTTAAAACATTCTGTAAAGTAAGTTAGTATCAATTCTGTGTAGATACTTTTTAATTATTTAAAACATCTAATAATGTCATAGCTGTAGTTGAAATGTTTGGTTTAATGTCCCGATCAGTATTTAAATTTATCTTGCAACCCTAGCGTTCGAGTGCTGTAGTAATATACGCCCAAGACCCACGTATACAATCTGAGTACCAACCCGGCTACGAGTTTTAGTGGCTTAGCTAAGGAAGAGGGGCTATGAGGGCCGAGCCCCTTTCATCATAATTTTTAAACCAATTAAATGTGTTTTAACTTTTAATCAATTATTTCTTATTTATATAGGACTTACGTTACCGTATTTCAATATATTGATATGACTTAGAGAGAAACAGACTTCACCCGAGCTAAATGAAAACTTTAGACTGAATAAAACAGAGTATTTTAATGATAAAAAAATTAACTGCTACATTCTGTATGAAGTGGAGAATATATATATATTTTTTATGTCCTTACCACTTTTTTTTAGTAGCATGATTTTTTCAATACATTTTTACATACAAAATTTAATTTAGATGGTGCTTTCAAAAAGATATTTAAAAACAAGTTCTTCAAAGTTTTACACAGGATAAAAAAATATAACATATAATTTGAGCACAACGGTAATTAAAAAAAATTCACTAGATTTTCATTAATCGATGACTATAATAATTTCGTCCGATTTCAAAAGAAATTGCGATAAAAACTTAACACCTTCAACGGCTATTTGGAAATACAGATTTTGATTACAATTTCAAAAATAAATTGACCACTTTTGGTATATAGATAGTTATGAAACTATTTGGAAATAATGGTGTTACTCAAGTTTAACTCGTATTTTTAATAATTAATATTATGGGCTTAAATTTAATAAAACCTTATTCATAAAATGTATAATTTACGGTACTTAAATTAAATCTTTAAAATTATTATTCAAACGAAATTTTTATTATTTCGGGTTGAGATTGTGTTCAATATGGCGATCGGTTTTTATTAGTTTCTTATAATTTCCAAAAACAATATAGTTTTCTCGGAAGAATGTTATTTTTTAAGAACTGTTTCTATTCTATGTAATGACAACGATGTTTTCAGTAGCCAATTTTCAGAACGTTTGACCAATATTGTTACGGAGAAACCTGTTGTAAAAGGATTGGACGCCCTTTCTCTAGGGCGATCGTTTGGAAACGATAACGAACGTTACACAAGAGAAAAGGCGAATAAGATCTCTTGTGATTTATCATCCTTTACCGCTTTAAAGTCGAGCTACTTCCAAACCACTGACCACGATAATGTGCACCGAAAATTCGGGAAATAGGTGGGCGGAGTCTATTTAATCTAGACCATATTGTACTTACTATCGAACGTTACCCAATTTAATAAAGTCGGTTTAATCACTCGTAAACTTCCACTTCGCAAACGTTTTAAAACGTGCCAATGATGGCTATAAAAAAGAACTAAACTCTTTATTGCGATTGAAAACGAACGAGAAAATAAACGAGTAAAACCATGAAGTGTTAAAATATACAAGCTATCACTAAAGTTACCTGCTTTTAATGTGCAAAGAAAATCCAGGGTGAATTGACTTCGGGGAAAAGTTCGCTCAGTATTGGAATAACTCGAAATTACGAAATTGCATCGCAGTGTTTAATGTTTATCCTCGTTCATCGGAAACGTCAGAAACTTAATATCAATACAAATACACTGCTCGCCGCTTATTATAATCACGGTTTATGTTATCGATCGTTTATTGTTATTGAAAAGTGCAAGTACGGGTTGTATGTATATGTATAGAATATGTTAATAGTATAATCTTGGTTATTGTAATTAGTATTCCGCATAATGTTATAGCATTTATACAATTAAAGTTATTGTTTATATTTTGATAAAGATAAAAAAAAAATTTATATTTGAATAACATTTTCTTTTTTTTTTTTTTCTAACAAAGGAGATATTTAACGTGTTTTCACACAAACAAATGAACCCGAAAAACGTGAAAATGCAGAGATTCTAAGTCCTTCTGAAATAAGTTCCTTATTATTATATAATATAAATATATATTATATATTACTCGAGCGTGCACGTGTGTATGTGTGGGTGTTTATGTAAATCAAGTTAGATATCGAATGATAGTGCATACAGCATTACATTTTTTTTTTTTGAACTGACATGAGATGTGTTACTTTTTCGATTTTCGTTTAATGTCATCAATCGTATTATATTATATAGTTTTGTTTAGCGCCAAAGTGAATACTGATTACATAAAGGGGCGAACACTGTATCCGCTATATCAGATGTTCACAAACTGTGGGTCGTGATTATATTTTTAGTAGATCGCGTTGTAAATTTTAGTTTCTGAGTGGAGTGAAGAAGCTAGTTTTCTTTCCATTGGTGTTTTCCTTTAAATACTTTCTCGAGAGAGATATTTTCTAAAAGTTTAGACCAGCAACAATTTTAATTAGAATTTTCCTCTAGATGGCATTTTAAGGTGGTAAAATTATTCAAACTTCTCAATCATTTTGCAAAATTTAAGAAAAGCTACCCTAAATTTGACAAAAATGCAATTAAAACTCAATGGAAATGTAAATATAGAAATATGAAAAACATTTTTGTGAAAGAATTTTTTTTTCGAGCGAAAAACCCCATTTTCTTTTGTAATATTCATTTACACGTATACACAATACACATACCTACATAATTTTTAATATAAATTACACACTTTTTGTAATAATTTGATGCATAATTACAGTTGTTATTTTAATACAAAATGTTTTTTTTTTTATTCAGTGTCTTTTTTATTTTAATTATTCGACAAGCAAAAAAAAAAGAAAAAAAATGCCAAAAATGGATCATAACCATAGAAATTTTGGGAACCTCTGCGCTATATTATATGCGTTTTTCACAGTATCTTATTATTTTACTTTTCGATATTGACGATTTCAACTACCCGATTTCATATTTTTAATTCAGAAAACTTTTTATACTATCGTCTTTTCTCACAATCATACAGTATGCATAAAAAGAAAGGTGGGGAGAGGGGATTAATCTGGTATACAATTATACCAACTTTGCACCATATAATTATGAAGTCAATTTTTTATGAAGTTCGATATTCTAATGACCACTCATTAGGAGTAACCCTCTCAGCTACAGGGTTACGAAACAGAAAATATTAATTATTACGAAAAAAGTTTCCTCAAAATGTTTATGATTTATTGACGACCGTTATAAATATACGAGAGTACAGCTGTATTCAACGTTTAGCTATAAATATCGACGATTTTAAACTTTATTAGAAAATAGTAAAGACATTTCCAAATTATATACTTATTCCAAATGTAGTCAAATTGTATAATCTACTACATCTTTGTCAATTATGGTTGAAAATTTCCAATTTGTAGTAGCAACTTAGTATTATTGTTGGAGTTACAACTAAAATCGAATTCATTAAAATTTGATTCATAGTATATTTTACCTTTTTTTTACTCGAATATACCGTTATTTTTGTGAAAATTATTGAGATTTTTGATAAGACCACTCTAAAGTACCATGCCATCAGTATTCTCCACCGGAAAATTAATCATACTAGGGGCTAGGGATCAAGTTTTCGTTAAGAAATATTTCAAGAAAATAATACATAGTAAATCCACTAACCCTTTCACTCCTCTTAGAATCTAAAACTATTACAATAATTACAATTATAATTTGATATCCAGAATATTATAATAATGGAAAATTATTTTTTTTTTTGATTTTATAATTTTACATCAAACAAATTAAATTATAATAATAGGTACCAATAGAATTTCATTTTAAATCATTATTTGTCCTCAACTATTTTAATCATATTTTTTTACAAAGCGATAGATTAAGAGACCCAAACATAATTATTTGGGGGGCTTGGGAGATCATGGCCACCTGTCCACCCAGCTAGTCCACCAATCATTGCAGAAAACATGTTTTTAAAAAAATGTGTTCTTTTTGAGGTAAATATTAGTTATCTTAAATTATCAAATTTTGGAAGTTTTGAAAATATCTCATTATTTTTAGATTATGAGTAAAGTGAAAAACTGAAAAAGCTTGGCTTTTTACAACGATTTTTCATTTTATTTATTTATTTTTTTTACAAACGACTTTTTTTTTAAGGAAATTCTAATCCAAAAGTTATGATCAGCAAATTTTTTAATCAAAATTTTCCTCAACATGGTATTTTTAAAAAGTGATTTTTCGAAATTCTTAAAATTTGGGAAAAATTACCCGAAATTTGAAAAATAAGCGCTTTTAAAACTATCTTTTTTTAATTCAAACTCTAAAAAATTAAATATAGATACAATATAATATGAAAAATATATTGGTGAAAGAAAGTGTTTTATATTATATGAAAACAAATTGTTTCAGTAATTTTTTTTCTAACCCTTTTATCTTATCAATTTTATTTTTATTTTATCGGTTAACAGTTTTTTTTTTTTGTAATCGAAATAAAGTAACTTTTAAGTAAAATTGTCTTGAATCATTTTATCGAAGAAAATCATTTTATCGCTTTTTTGAAATTCAACACACCCATTAAATCCCAACCACAAAGCTAAGAACACTAATGTTTGTCCCACTTTTTTGCTATTTTAAATCCACATAATATTATACACTGTATTATTTACCGACACCAACGTTAATTAATTATTAAACAACCTATACGCGTATCTTATACATCGCTAATTATACGATCCTCTGTGTAGAACTTTCTTCGGCCGTAGCCCAGGTTAATCTACGTGTATAATTACCGACACGGTTAAAAACGACTTTTGACGCGTAAACTATTTATATGTATAATAACATTCGAGTTTTTAGACAGTGGCGACGGGTCAGACGGAACTTCGATATACATACGGTGGTTCGGTTCACGCCTATACGTCAAACTTTCCAAGAATCAGTCCTCCGGGTAGGTATTTCACAATTATTTAATTTGTACACACGCGAACATCGCCGCCGTCGCACAAGGTACTAATTTGTATACGCAACTAATTTGTTACTCGTTCCCCCCGAAAATAAATCATTCAAAACGACAATTAGGCACTGCTGGCCCGACTGTAATAACTACTAATTTAAGCATTTTCGACGGAAATAATTACTACTGTTCGAGAAATTGGCCCTTTTTCGGATAGCCATAATAATATACAATATATATAATAATATTACATATACGGCGGACGAATTAAAATATACAAAAAAAAAAAAAAAGAAGCACGACATGGCAATATAAGCGCACGTATACCGTTACACAGCACGTCCGATTCGAACACCACTTTGATCTTTCTAGGGCAACATGACGTCCGGAAATTTGCAGGGCACAAAGGGTAAATTACGAATTTCGAGAATGGACTTGAAAACTACTACGTCCAGAGGAAGATTATTATTATTATTATTAGAGTTAGGATTTTGTACTTCGATAAAATTATAGTGAGAAGCAGTTAATATAATATGAAGCAATAAAATACTAAAAATCCTCAAAAAGCATCAAAACTATTTTTAAAAACCCACAAACAAATTGATAATAATTGATATAAAGGTATTAATTTTCTTTTTTCTTTTCATTATTTAATATATAACAACTATACCTAGTGTTTTACATTACAATTTATAGCCGGTTACGATTAGTTAAATAAACCAAATTTAATTAATTACTTAAAAATGTGATAAAAATAAAAATATTTATTGAAAAATAGATGTAAAAAAACTGGACATACTTCACACAATGGGTATTCTTCGCTCGTCGGGTGGGATTTGGTGAGTGTGTTTAATTTTAAAGTGAGTGTGTTAAGGTAAACAATTCTGAAAGGAGCTTCAGTTTATATATGACAATTTTACATAATAATTATAAAGTTTATTGATAATACAAAAAATTATTTACTATTCAACCGATTTTATATGTTACTATTAATTTAGAGCAGGAAAAACAATTATTCTCAGTGAGAAAAATGTTCTTTCACCAAAATATATTCCATATTATTGTCTAACTAATTTTAAATTTTCATAAACTTTGAATTTCATAAATTTTAAGAAATTTAGAATTGAGAAATTCAAAAAATGACCTCTCTAAGGTACCAACTAGAGGCAAATCCGGTTTCAAAAAGTTATTGATCGAAACTTTTGGACTAGTAGATCTATACGAAAAAGTGTATACAGAAAAAAAAAATATAAACATCATTGTAAAAACACTAGCTTCTTCACTTCGTTCAGAATCTAAAAACTTAATAACGGCCCCCTGAATCGAATGGCGTTTAAAAATAAGAGTTTTGATGAACAAAAAAGTTTAGTTAACATATAAACCCAATGGTAACTGTCCACCGAAAGTATACACGTACCTAAATGTTCCGAAATCGGTTTTCGATTTTTATTTTGACGATGTGAGATCGTTTTATCAGAGTTTTTATGCAATACGACGACGAAAACTATGCATTCTGCGCGTACATAAAGGGGTTTTATATACATTATTGTCGTTAGCGGTGCATATACGATACGATGGAGGGGGGAAATATTATTAACGGCGATCAAAATATGACGTAAGACGCGTTTGTTCGACATTAGCGGCGGCGGCGTCGGCGTTCGGATCAAACGCGCAATGCGGGGATGAATAATAGGTTCATTAATTTCTAATTACGACGATCATTCAACGCTAATCAACTATATAATATGATATAATATATACGAACACACACACACACACACACGTGCATATTTGTCGTTTGGTTGTCGGTAATAAGATTTCGACACACCCCGCATGGCTGTCGAATTAATTAACTCGTACCGATATAATAATATAAATGTACCTACGAGCGTGTATGAATATAATATGTATTATAATTTAAAATATGTGTGTGTGTGATCTAGGACACGAAAACCCATAGTCATTTGCCATTGCAGTCTTCTATCGACTCCTCGTTCGCTCACAAACGATCCTTTCGGTTTTCATTCGCGTCATCAGTGTTGTGTATTATCTAGATACATTTATTTATTTTTTTTTTATCTTTTATCTTTACACGGTTAAATAAGAAACAAGTAATCTGAGTTGTAATCTTAGATAAATCACGAATTTACCAAGATACATATTTTGTCTAGATACAATTTTTCATTAATATTATAATTTTTAAGTGCCTCTTTCACATCAAATTCCAAAATTTGAATGTTTAAACAATTTTAAGAATTAATGGTATTATAATAATTTTTTTGTTAATTTTTCTTTTATCACATTACATTAATTACCAAGTTAAATATATACCATAGGTACCACCTGGTATCGACGTTTGTAGTTTAATATTCTTGAATAAAAATGGTATTTATTTTCTACCTTTGATAAAATGCAGCTTATTATTTATCTTTAACTTGACATTTTAATTTCTATCTTTTTAAAGGTGTATATATGGGGGTTTGATCTTCAGCAGTTCGGACCCTCCCCCATTAACCGTATTGATATCAGCTAATACAACCATGTAAAAGGAATTGTAACTTTACGCAGCAACTACAAATTATATATTTTATTTAAAAAAAATGTTTAGATTCTTAGTTGAACGAAGAAGCTATTGGTTTTACAACGATTTTTCTTTTAGAAGACTTTTGTGTAGTGGCACTTATCCAAAAGATTCGTTCAGCGCTGAGGGCTTATTTTAATATTCTCAATAGTTTTTCCATAGTTGAGAAAAACTACCTCAAATCCGAATAAAAATGTAAAATGTCATTAAAATATTATATCAAAAACTAGATTTGCATAAAATAGATTTTTTAATTTGGTCGTAACATAAAAATAAAAACTTGAAATATGCCCTCCTTATTCAAAATAGTGTCATAACACTGTCTGTCTGTTTTCAAACAAATTTAACCACTTTTAAAGTTAATATAGAATTTTGGAAATATCTTGTTTTTATCTATTACAATTTTAAATGCTTGATATTATGAGCTAAAAATTTGATACAACAGGTACCTAGTCTAGGTAAACTAGATGGTGCTTTTGAGAATTCATTTTTCAAATTTCTCTTTAATTTTTTCACCCGTAAAGGAAAAATACCTAAAAGTTTACAAAAAATTGTAAAATAATGTAAAATTTGTCATAATCTGAATTTTCACAAATTAAATTTTAGTTTAATGACATTACATCAAAAATGTAGAAGCTAGAAAGTTTCAACTTTCACCAACTACTAAAAATAGCTACGTATATACCTTATAAAATTGTCAAAAACATTTGACAAATTTATGGTAAGTACTCGACTTTCAACTCAATATATTTTTTTTTAGAAAAATAGTCCTGCCATATTTTCTATCAACGGTAAAATTTTGAGAAAAGTAGGCAAGACGAATACATTTGTATCAGCTTATTTGTAAGATAAGATTTTGTATTATAAATGTTATAACAACAACTAATATCCGATTGTATATTATGTTATCAAAAATAAGTAATTATAAATCGTAAAAATATTTGATTTTATAAAATGTTTTAAATTGAAATACTACAATAGATATAACATTTTAATGTTTGTTGCTAGGAACTGGCAATGCATTAGAAAATTTATCGGACTACCCCTTTGAATAATTACTATAAATACGGCACTGAATAAATAATATATTAACTCTCACTTCGGCAAAATGACTAATATAATGTTATTAGTGTTTTCTGTCTTCTCCATTACGGAGAAACGCAGTGACCGTCAAATTAAAAAAAAAAAAAAAAAAAAATCATCCAAATCTTATTATTTCAATTAATTCCCATGGCCTGCAAACAAATACGGGTCATATTTCGCACCATTAAAATGCGGTGAAATCCAATAGAAAAACCCTTAAAATGATTTTCAAATATATATATATATGGTTTCAACTTAAATACTATATCAAACATTACGAAACAACAGTGTTCTACGTTAATATCGTACCGGGAAAATTCGCCACACTAAGTCCCTTGGAGTCAACGTATTATCTCCCAGGTATTTGATTTTATATAACCCACACGCTGTATAACTCAGTTACTCGGCCCCAGTAATCTAGATAAAACGTTTGTTTTCATTGTAACGTTTTGGTTTAAGTTAAATGCTGTACAGTCACAGTGAAAGTAAAGTGACATGTGAAGATAGTAGATACAGCATTTTACAGAAATAACATAAAGGGCTAATCACTATAAGATCGTCTTGACGAAAACAAACATTATCGAAACATTATTTCAATTAATTCATCAGCCGAGCTTCAGTTAATACAAACAACAATAACATTGTTAGTTTTATATAGAGTATATTTAACAAAATATTATGTTTATTTAAATTCTATCTAACATTTGTCTACGATAAACTATAGTTGACATTTTTAAAATTTAAGCAATACAACATCATTTTTTTTTTTTTTTAAGTTAAAAGCTCTGAAAAATCATAAATATGAGTTATAAAATAAGTAAGTTGGTGTAAAATGTTCTGTCTTGGAAAAATATTATGACATTATTTTGATTAATCGTTATTTGAGCCGTAATTCAAAAATTTGAAAGCTTGTATGAAATTGAATCAAGCCGATATGCATGAAAATTATACGTTGTGTAGAAAAACACGAGAGGAATCATTTAGTGAACGTAAATTTCAGTTCGATTAAGAATTAAGTTTTTTTTGAGGTTTTGATTGAAAAGAAAAAAAATTATTACCTAACATAAAAATGACCGGTTTCATATAAATTCTATATTTAAACATTTCTAAAATCAAAAGTTGACATCTGATATACGTTATTTTTTCTGGTTCATTAGACATATATACGAGTGAGGTTATGTTACAATTTTAGCTAACAATATTAAGATTTTAATAATATGTTCGATAAAATATTTCAAAAATTTAGGTAATTCCAAAATTATATATTTATCGCAAAAAGTTTAAAGTTTTTTTGAAAATACCTTTTCACCTAAATTAAACAATTGTCAAAAATGGATGATATTTTCAATTTTCTAGCCCTAGTATTAAAACTGAATGACTGAAATAAGTTGTGTGAAAATATCGTTTACGCCTTTTAGATTCTGAACAAAGTGAAAAAGCTAGTGTTTTTACAATAATGTTTATTTATGTATTTACTGGTAAATTTATTGGTAAATTAATAAGGAGTGGTACTCTCAGTTCTTATTGAATAAATGATGTTCTATGAAGTAGAGGCGTTGGTTTTTTATTAGCCTAGGGGCGTAATTTAAGTAAATCCGGCATTGCTAAGCATATTGACATCATTATTGCATGGGTGAACCCAATATTTTCTTTTTTTTTTTTTGTTCTTATTTATGTATATTACCGATAATTACATTAATAAATCTTCATCAGAACTTGACATGATGGTACTTAATATTAAATTAAATACTTGTAAAAATAATAATCGATCTTTATTAACTAGATTAAATAGCTTATTTCAAATAAAGAATAGAATAGAATATGTAAACAGAGAAACACGTGTACACTACACCTTCGCCACTTCGAATATTGGTGTGCTTTGGAGTGCTTTTTTGTCATTATCGAAGCGCAGTTTTTTCGCCACATTCTCGCCGCACCGTCACTGCACTGCTTTGGTGTGCGCTCATCCTAAATTGTGGCGGAGACCACACGACACCTAGGTGTTTTATTATAAAAATATACAGCCGACGTCTTGATGCTTTGATTTCATTTTAAGTCGATATTCAAGTGATATTTTGGAATTTTGTATTCCATTTTAAATTAGGAAAATTGATTTTTTCAGAAGAAATATTGCAGTACAAAATCCTGAATCGGCTTTTCTGGTTGGTACAAATTATAGTACAATTAATGGTACAAGAAAATTGGTGTGGTGAAAACTTCAATAGGATAGAATGGCGGTGCCAGGGTAACGTTACCGTAACACGCCATCGGTAAAATTGATATTTCCATGGGAAATATTGCGGTACAAATTCTGAAATAGGTGGTACAAATCGGTACAAATTAAAATACAATTGTTTGGATAAAAAAAATTGTAAATTTTCAGATATGGCGGTGCTGGGGTAACTCACCTATTGTTTTTTATTAACTTCTTTCGTTCAGAATCGTCTTAATGAAGAAATGATTTATCGTTTCTTTAAAATTCTACATGCCCACCAAGAGTATAAATCCGAGGAGCGAAGAATAACCGTGGTGCGAGTATGTCCGGCTTTTTCTTGTCTTAAATTTTTTTTTTTTAATCGTTTTTACTAAAAATTTCGGTAATTTTTCCTTGGTTTTGAGAATTTCGAAAAATGGCCTTCACTTTTCCGCACCATTCAGAATCTAAAACGTAGTGTTGCGTTTCTTTTGTGACACAATAAAATATTAACAACCCAGTGACATTAAACAATCTAACAACAATAATAGTGTGACGCGAATGACGGGCAGAACTACTACTCCGTTCGTTTTGCGTCCTCCGTACGCGTTTGCGGGACCGCCGAGCGGGTGGTAATCCGAAACCGAAAGGAACATAACGCGAAATTATTGCGTTTAACCGTTTTCGCCCGTAATAATTGGTGTTCAACACACCGTGGGCGATGACGGCGTGGGGGTGGGAAAATTCACGGTTCTCGGCGTCGGCCAAGGATAATACGTGACGTGTGACAATGTCGCGCGCGGAGTGCGTGTAATAATAATTGACACACAGTAACGATGGAAATTGACGGAAGTACGACACGCATCGGCGAAATTCGGTCTCGGCGGGTAGTCGCCGCTAATGAATTCAAACGCCGTCACCGGAATCTGACGAGCAGACGAGTGTATAAATTAACGACGAACGCGTCGGGTTTCGGCGCTAACGCGTGTGTGGACGCGTCGTCGGTTGTTTCGGGTGATGGGGAGGGGAAGCACGAGACGAAAGCGATACATTTTAGCTTTTGAGTGAGGCGAATGATGATTATTTTTTCATATTTAAATACTTCACTAATATTTGCCGGGCCTGAAATTTGTAATTTTTCTTTAAACTTTGAAATCATTAGAATTTTAGGTACTTGTATATTATAATTAGATATTTAGTGACGTTTTTATTGTACTTATTCATTTCAATGACTCTATTATTTAACACTTGACTTAATAATTACTTCAAATGAAAAAATTGAATAAAAATACAAAAATGAAACAATATA
>JAIPRM010009932.1:0-14228 GCA_025469315.1 Stegophylla sp. TES_Ste_2020 | reverse complement strand
TTGAGAAATTCAAAAAATGACCTCTCTAAAGTACAATCTAGAGGCGAATCCGGTTTCAAAAAGTTATTGATCGAAACTTTTGGACAAGTATTTCTATACGAAAAAGTGTTAACAGAAAAATAAAAAAAAAAAATAAACATCATTGTAAAAACACTATTTTCTTCTTCACTTTGTTCAGAATCTAAAATATTTTTTACATTACAGTAAACATAAGACGCGTACATTATATTTAGATATTTTGGATTGTTTTTCATTACCGAAATCCGTTATCTGATCATATTAACGCCATACGCACCCCTCCGCCAAATAATTCTCATGATGACTCCTCATCGCACTGTACGTGCGCGTGTGCTGCGTTGCATAATATAACATTATTATTATATCATAACTGTTCCGTTGCGGTTTTCAGTTTTGTTTTACCGCAGTGTAGTCCTATCGCACGTCGCAGTGAAAATAATGAAAAAAATGATCGCCGCGCAAGGTTTACGAATTTTCCTCGTGTCGCTGTTATTACAACAACGGCTCGCCGCGATGTTCCGGCCCAATCTCGTCGGTCGGTATATTATATAGTTTACTCCGAGTAAAATCATTCGCGGGGTAACGTAGGCCTAGAGAGAATGAGAAAGAGAGGGAATGATGAGAAAGAGAGAGACGGGCCTAACAGAGGCGCAATGTTCATATTATATTTTTCGCCGCGAACGTGATCGAATCGTAGTGGAAAAAAATTTCAATTATTATTTACCACCGCACACGGTGCTCGGATAACGGTACGTCTCGTATTTTCTCGTCATTTCTTCGCGCGCGCAATTTAAAACAGGTAGTCGGATAACATTATTATTATTATATTGCGCGTCGAAACGTATTATCGCCGGACTTTACGCCCGTGATGTGTTCGGTGGCGCCTTGCCGACCACCGGGCGATCGATCCATTTCCGATCCAATTTTTCTTTGCGGTCGATCAACGAGCTGTTCTCTGGCAGGTTCTCCGCGTGTCCCGTGTTTGTTTATTTTATTTTTTTTCTCTCATTCACCGTTTTTACAATCCGTGCGGATTTAAATTGGCATCACGGTCCGTCAGATTTGTTTTATTACTCAACAGAATAAATAAATACACTCTCACGTACCTATCAGTACGATATTGTTGCACTTACATTGACGCTAAATAATGTTTAAAAACCAAATGTACCTAGTAACATTGAACGACGATTGTTCGAAAACACCCGTTGGATCCAGCCATTTCGATTATTTATCCTTTCTGCATCGACTTTTCTCTCCCTTCGTGGCCAATTCAAGTCTTCTATCAATTATGTTTGTAACGTATTATTGAGTATCCCATCAGTATTCATTTCTCGATGTTGTGATTACTAATAATGACCTTTTCTCGATTTAATACCAAGTGGTGGTCCTCTCCGAGTCGAAATTTCCGTTGCTTATATAGTCCCTTCTAATTCGTTGCACTGTTAATGCTTACGTTTCACAACAACACAGAAGAGTACTCTATATATGTGTATAGTTTTTACCATAGTTCTTTCAGCTTTTACGCTTTGACACTTACTATTTTATGGTACTTCTACTGAACATCTGCTGTCAATTGTTAGCGGTGTTGGGACTTATCTAGATGAAAGTTTCATCATTTATTATTCTCATCTAGATTAAAATCTACTGGTTATTGTTATCTTATTTTTATCTTAGATGAAAACTTCTGTTATCTATATCAAATTATCTAGATTATTTTTATACATAAGTTATTTATTTTAAAATCAAAAGTTTAATTAAAAATTTTATATAACAACAGTATATAAAATGTTTTATCAAAAACATAAATTAAAAAATGTGACTTATCACTTTATGAGACACTCCTGATACTTCTCTGAATTTAAATTTAGACACTGAAACATGAAGTTGCATTTTACCCGTGTTTTTTAATCCATCATTTTACCATAGACCGATAAACAATTCTAGGAACCAAAAACCTTATTGGAAGTTATATTTTTTGATTCATGGGACCGGTACCGATTTAATTGAAACCGAAATACAAAAATATTAAAACACATGTATGATGACGATTAAAATTCCTTATTGATCACCACTGTGTGTAAATTCAAAATTAAATAAATTAAGTTGCTTATTATATAAAAATATATATATATATATATATAAGATAAACAAAAAATTTAACTGCACCGTATCATAATGTCAAGAATCGAAATCGGTACCGCCGGAAATTAAAAATCATTAGGGATCCAGTTCCCGATTTGTACTGCTCGATCACAACCAATTGTTTATCACTGTTATAACTGTTATCAGTAGCTACTTGTGTATTGGTGCGGCAGGTCAAAACATTAAATCCGAAAATTCGCATAAAATAAAAAAATACTCGTTTACCCCGACAAGTCGCACTTGAGTGTTTAGAGAATACTGACTGGAACAAATTAATTGGTAATACCGAAACGGTATTATACGCTGTTTACCCACGAGGCGGGGGGAGGGGGGGGCGTTTAACGGTGGACGAATTTATGTAACACGTCATGCCGCGTGTGCGCATTGTGTGTTTATAATAGGTATAACATATTATTATGCATATTAATGTAACACAGTCGCGTTTTCCCCGCAGACATATAATATTATATATTATACTGCGATATTAGCGTCTAAAACGGCCGATGACGACGACGACGACGACGAGTCGAAGATTTATGCGCCTATTGATCATCCGCGGTCGTTACCTACCTATATTATTATTTTTGATTATTGCACGCGTGTGGCGAAATAAATCGCACGTGTAACGACGCCTTTAAGAGACGACGTTAAAACTACAGTAAATAAATAAACACACACACACGCGGATATTATACAGGTACGTAATATGTGTAACGGAACACACGTCGTCGCGATAATAATATTCACGTTGCAGATGTATCCCCGTATATAATATGCGAAACAGATGGGCATTGTAAACGGTAAAACCAATCGTCGTTTCAACTTTCATTTTTTTGGCCGCCAATCGGCCGCGCGATAATTAACCGGGAAAACGGGTAACAAATGAATAATATTACATTCGAAATGAGTCCAAAATCGTTTTTTGGAAATTATTTATTGTCGGAAAATAATACGTTTTCCTCGATTAATATCTTATATTAAATCTCTAACTTAAACACATACCTAATAAATGTCATATTTTTTCTATTTTATCCTATTTACCAACACTGACTTTTGAAATTTTAGAAATTCGGATTTTTTATTTTTTTTTCGTTTTAATTACTGTACTCACGTGATTTAAAATCATTGAAGTAAAAAAAAAAAAAAAAAAAAACATATTCCGTACGATGACTATGTGCCGAGCGGAGGTATTTGAACGGAACAGAATGTGAATTTTGTTTATACGCGTGTTTTTTTTTTTCTTCTTCATATTTACGGAGTTCTCACGTGAGTTGTTGTGGTATCGACGACGCGCAGTCAGTAATCGAATCGAAAATGGCAAATTCTAGTGTAAAACGATAATCCATCGAATTCGATTACTTCCCGATCTGCCACCGTGTATTTTCCCGAACCACTTGCCCCGCCGAAGTCGATACCCTCTCTACACGTTGTAATGTGCTCGGTTGTAATATTATAATATGTATTAAACTTAAATATAAGTGTAATACGTTGTACATATTTTGTTCACACGGCCGCACACTGATATCGTACATTATTGTTTTGACGGCACGTCATAGCGGAATAATGCGAAACGCATGCGGTGTTTACTTACGTATAATATTATATTGCATTTATATATTACATACATTATAGTAGACTTCTAAAAGTATTTTGATCACATTTATTCTATTTCGAAGTATTATTATTACTTTTATTTTTTTTTTAAAAATATTTTGTATTTTCAATACACATTCAGTAGGTAATTTACGAATAATAATTATTATTTGAAGTAATCGTTGATGACTGATGCTATGGGCACATTATAATTTAATGATATTTCATGTTTTTAAAACAATTCCGACCGATTGCAAATAATTCGCTATGAATATGTAACCAGAAAAAAGAATAAAAATATCGTCTTGGGGGGGGGGGATAAAGCTCTCTTGCAGGCTACACGTCTTTATGCGTCATAATATCTATCGCGTTGTCGTATATGGTATAAACGTTTGTACCTTCGACAGGAAGAGTTTCTTTAGTTTAGGAACCGTTCAATTCCTTATTTCTTGAATATTAAATGGAATTTGTTCGTTTTCTCGTCCTTTTAATACATAGAAGAATTCGTTCACTTGGTCGTTCTCATAAAAAAAGAACGGATTCCTTGTCAAACCATACATTTTTATGAAGTGATAGTGTTTTAACATCAAAACATTATTACAAATATTTCATAAATACTTAACAGTACCTTTCTTTTCACGTTGAAACAGCAAGGAGACTCCCGTATTTTCCTCGGGATGGGGGAAATACTAGGAGAACACTTGCATAGTTTATTGAAAGAAATACAACCGAGTACAATATTGATTTGGGTGGTAGCAAAACAACCCCGACAACCGGTGTGAGGGAATCTAACCCTGAATTTTAGCTCTCATGGTGCAAATATCATAACTAATTGTGGCTTATCTGAGTGGAGTGACGGTATTTTACTTTTACTGGAACTTAGTCATTCTTGTCAACATGGTTCACCACACGTCTGTCGTAGAATCCGCGTTTTCTCAGGCCAGCATCCAACCTAACCAGCCACCCTTGATTTCTCACCCTGAGTCGTGTAACGTATAGTACTTATCTTATCTGCTGGTAAAAGGTGTCAATGGATGTGTAAATTTATTCGATGAAAATCTTTAGAAATGAAAATTGGCATATGAGATTATATAACACCATTTTGATAAAAGCAAAAAACTCACGTTCAATTGCGTTCCGAAAAATAACGAATTAATTCCCGTGCCTACTACAAAAAAATAAAGGAATTCTCTGCTTAGTTTGTCGCTTCGAAAAAGGAATCGCTTCCAACAGTCGTTCCTCTTAACAAACACTGTCGACAGGTCAAATTATTGCGATCGATCGGTACTCAGAGTCCACCAATAGCGTGAAAGGGGTTGTGCGGCGTGCAACAGGTGCGTGCGTATCGCCTAAAGATCGTTTTTATCGTGAAACGGCGGTCGGACGCACACGAGCGTATATTGTTTTCGCGCTCGACACTCGCACGACGGCGGCGACGGGAATTATATAATTATTGTGTATTTTCAAGCGGTATTATTTTTCGCGTTTTATCTCTTATTGTTTAAACTGGATTTTGCCGTACACTTTATCGCGTCGTCGCCACGGGTCGGTATTGAATTGCACGGTGACGTTTTGATTGTAAATTCGCGCGAAAACGAATGGAGTTATGCAAGTCCGAAGAAGTGCGCGTCGTGCGATCGCGACTTTGGCGTCTACAGGGGGGGGGGTGAGGGGGGAGGGCGAACGAGTGCGTAAAACGCCACGAACTCGACACTGGAAACGCGTACAGATTTATTGTCACGAACAGTGGGCAAGACAGCGATTAATTTTGAGCTCGAGGGTGATTATAATTATTATTGATCGTCCTTAATGTCGTTTAGTCTCCAAACGCGTTGAAGTCAGTAACATACGTATTACAATGAGAATAAATGAGAATCAGTTCTGTTTGTCAGCAATTGGCTGTGTGTCATTTTACTACTTTAGAGAGCGCAACAGTGACAAAATGCGATATAAAAACATCTCAGCACACTTCACATATTTCATATAATTCTTATACCAACCAAAATCCAAGTTCGGTAATTGATCGTATGAAATGAAAAAAAAAAAAAAAATGAGATTGTCTGCTACACTCTACTAAAACAATATATTATATATTTTTAATTTTAATATATTTCATAACTACTTTAAGCATAATTCAAAATTATTTCATTAAAATTGAATATTTATGAAAAAATGCATTAAACATAATTCTTATTTTCGTTTTCTTCTGGCGTGTTTATTGTAAAAACATGATTTGTATTTTCAAAAATATCGTTCCGGCGACACGTACATAAAAACTCCGACGTTTTAATTGATAACATACATAAGTTTTGTTCTAGGATAATAATTTACAGTAACGGACTTACAGCGAGGATAGCCGTGAAGAGCGTTATCAGACAATTGAATTTTAAATTTTCTATTGCATTATACTGTTACGCTTTCTTAATATTTGATAAAAAATATTTTACATTAATATCGGAAAATTTTTTTTGTTTTATTCTTTGAAATTTGGTTGAAAGTAACAGTTGGTACTGAGTTTGGTACAAGTCGACGGCATAAGATCTGTATTTAATAATCGAATGATCGTAAAGATAGTTAATTCGGTTGTATTGTCCAATTATTGTATTCGGTCATAAGAATCAACCTCAAGTAACGATTTAATCGAAGTACACATTCATTCTCAAAATTTTAACAGTCTTGTCGAATGAAACAATTAGATTTTCAATTAAATATTTAGTCACAATTAGTCGACTTGTTGCTAAAAATCAACATATATTTAATATTAGAATAATAAATATCCTCTGGAATATTTTTGTCTTTCCACAAAAAATTTTATAAATTTTTAAGTTCAGTAGTTTAAGTTCACAGTTGTCGTGTTGCTCTCACTCGTTTTGTGAGAGTACATACAAATCCAAAAAGCAACCCTCGATTTGTGTTTTAAAATCAAACGGGAAAGCCATATCATCAAAAAAAAAAGAAAATCGTTTTTAGGTTTATTTTGAATTCAGATTTTTTGATCGATATTGATGTGAACGCAATACAGAATAGGCGATCGCACAATGACTGCCTTTCATTTCAAACAACAATATTATATATTTCATTGTTGTGTCATCACATAAATGCAAGTGAACATTACCCGAAGATTACAAATTTGAATATCACGATTTTTCTACTGTGTTATTTTTATCACTTTTCGTTTGAATGAAAAAGTGGCCATTTTATAAAGAAAATAAGTCACTTTCTTATTTCACTTTTTGAGTTGTAAGCTGTGTATGTCGATAGAAATTTTCAAACGCCTATTGTGCGGACATTCGATAACCACAAAAACGTCTATTTCACAGTGATTTTTATGTTTTGAAAACAAACTCTATTTTTTTTATTTTTTTTTTTTTTTTTGATCTAATTCACATGTTTTCACGACGAATAAACACAACTATTGGAAATCTAAAAAAATAGAAACGATTATTAGGTGTGCCTAAAAATAAATATCGAATTAAGTTTTATCGGAGCGTTTTTATGAGCGTTCAGCGTCCATTATATAGTCGAAGGCCAAGCGTGAAAAATTCTTATAATTTGGCGTTCTCGACAAAATATTACCGTGTCCCAATACATAATTTACATAATTTCCCTGTTGTTATATTTTATCTTATTATAATAGTCGTTTTTACATGTATTATTATGTGTCTAAAAGTGTGTGGTTTATGGGTTTGTTGACAAAATCGTCGGTTTTCCGTTTGAGGAATTTACATCACAGTTTAATAATTGTTAAAATAAATTATGATTCAGGAATAATGTGATTATATTCATCGATTCGAAACTTCGTGTATTTAAATGTACGAGTTAAAAAAAATATTACATAACACACGAATTATTTTCATACACAACGTCCATTATTAATCGCGTATGTAACGATTTTATCGAACTGACGAAAAGGTACTTCGCTACAAGGAGTAATAATTAAACTTAAATCTTCTAACAGTAATTAAAAACAAAAAAAAAAAATCATTTGCACGAGAACTTAAAACTAAACGATTCAGAGTAAAGGGTATATATTATGACTAGGGCTGGCTGTGAATTTAATGCACTAAAAATCCTTAAAAAATGCATTAAAAATGCAATGAAATATGCACTTAAAATGCAAAAAATGCAATATAAAATGCACTTCAAATAGTTTTAATCTAACTTTTATATTTATATTGATATTATAGGATATTATATACATTACTACATTAGTAAACTGAATTTTACATGCTTAAAAATATGTTCATTTAATAAAAAAATAAATAAAATTATTAGTTGAATTTGAATTTTATACAATGCTATTCATCAGAAACATTTTATTTATTTATTTATTTTTTTTTAATTTGACGTATATACAGCCTGTATAAAACAAAAAAAGGTTTTCGAAAGATGTTATTTGACGAAATTTAATTAAAAATATCGAATAATGAACTAAAAAAGGAAAATATGACTTAAAAATGCAAAAAAATTACCTAAAAAATTAAAAACGTCAAAAAATGCAAAATAAAAGTTTCATACATGGATTCGTTATTACATAATTCAAATTATGTACTTACAAAGCTATGTAACACTATCACCAAAAAAAAAAAAAAAAAAATGCACTTTCCTACAAATTTACAGCTTTAATAATTATGACAATTCCGTGTAGAATTTTAACGTTAGTGTATGTTATTGCCCTACAGCTAGTTTGCCTCATTTATTAAATCGAATTGTAATTGAAACCTAAACAGAAGGCTTTTAAAATTTAACTCAAAATGTTTTTAACACGCGAATTTTAAATTCGTTCTTGATCCGAAGTGAAAAATAATTAGCATATCCACATAGTATCGTCATAACAATATTCTTGTCTGGGAACGGACAGACTAATAACAATGATATTATTTTAGAGAGGAAGACGGATTAGAAAACAAAGTGTGTTTCGCAAACAAAAATAATGCGCAATAATATATATATTATGTTTCGGTTTTTCTCCTCCCGGCAAACTTTATTATTATATTAATTTTGCGGATAACGTTTAGCTAAAAACCAATTGCATCAGTGAGGAGGAGTCCGTTACTACATCACTGAAACAAAACGCTTTGATGACTAATAAGAACGCTATTTCCGATCCCATGCCGCGGCGATGCTGTTATAATATTTTATAATAATATTTTTAAATGCGTGCAAAATGCAAACGATAGACGATCGTCCCACAATCGCAGAACAGAATATTAATCGATGCGTTTCGCGGTCGTCGGTGTGTTGAAATCCGCGGTAACGTTTCATATTACTTTCTGAGGCGGATCCACGAATTATTATTCAAGGTGACGGTGGTGGTGGTGGTGGTGGTGGGGAGGAGGAAAATTGAAATTTATCCAATACTACTAAATGCATTCATATTCAATAGGGTTAGTGCTTGCTGGCACTTTTTGTTATTTACCGGTTTTCATCGATTCTCACAAACTAACATAAACGTTTATACTCGCGCTGTTATAAATTTTTTGTTGTTTGATTATTGTAGTCGGTCTGCTAAAACGTAAAAGCAAAACAAAAAATGTTTGAAAGTTAACAAATTACTTTATTTTTCAAAGTGACTTCTAACTTAACGAGTCAAATTTGTTTTTACAATATGCATATTAATTATCGGTTAATTTGTTTCGAAGTTAAGTTAGTTTTTATCTATAATATAAAGTCGGTTTTGAATAAATTGTTGTAATCAATAAAAATTAAAATCGGTTAAATTATGTACTCATAAATTTGGTATTAAATGTTGAAGTGTTGAATAGTTTTTTTTAAATTATTTTTGGCATTCTATAGAATACCGGATTCAACATTTTTTTTTTTATAACATATATAATGTTATCAAAAATCTGTTGTTTTTGGTATGGATACAGTACAAAAATAAAAATAACTTATTTTTAGCTTTATTTAATGACTTTTTTCTACTCAACTCGTAACTTTAACCTGGTGAAAATAAAAATACGAGTAACTTTTAATTTTAACCTAATTCGTTTAGACTATTTTAGCTAGTTAAAGAAAAGTTATTTGCTCAGCCTTGTATGAAACCATGAAAAGTATCAGAACTTCATCTTTGTACACAGTGTTGCTGCAAATCTATGAAATTTGTCCTCATGGAAATATATATATATAATTAGATGAGAGCTAAAGTAGACTTATCCCCCACTGTTTTATCCGCAACATGTTTTAAATTTTTTTTCATGTATTACACAAAGAAGAGTGTTAAAAAAAAAAAAAAAAACATAATTCCTATACTGTAAATATACAATTAATTAGTTAATTCAAGACCAAACATACTTAAAACGCAAGTTAACCCTTAGAAAAGATTTGAAAATAGTTTTTAAAATATTTTGTAACATGGAGTTTTCAAAAACAATTTAGACTCTCAATAAATTTGACCCTAGTTGTGCCTATATTATGTTCTCGAAACACACACAAATACACATCATTTTTTACGAGATAATACCCTTTGTTATTTTTAAAGATTTGTTTTTCTATTAAATTTTGAACACCTGCAGTTACCCATAAATTTTCATTAAATAATTTTAGTAGAAAAAACCCGATTGTCTCTATTCAAAGTCTAGCAGATAACAAATGTTTAATAATATGTTAGTTATTAATATTGGTTAGTTAGTATTTCGTGAACAACGCCAATATATATATACATATATACGTTTTTACACAGACGGTTTGGGTTGGGTCGAATAATAAGACGACCGGAGTGCACCTATTGTTTTGATACGGAGAGTTAATTAAATTAAAATAAAACTCATTGAAACCTATTCAGCGATTCTTAGATTTTTTACAACACAGAACGTCTAAACGATGATTTTAGGTCAATCGCTGGTGTTGTTGGCTGTAGACCACACATTATAATAATAGACTAATGACGTAAAAACACGTCTCGTCGTGTAGAATACAGTTAAGTCGAATATACGTGTTTGATGCGCACGCATCTGGTTATCTCAATCGGAAAAACGATCTCGACGGATCGAGTCGTGCACGTTCGATTTTAGATTCTGAACGAAGTGAAGGAGCTAGTGTTTTTACATTGATGTTTATTTTGATTTTTTCTCTGTACAACTCGTATGGAAATATTTGTCCAAAAGTTTCGGTCAGTGACTTTTTGAAACCGGATTTGCCTCTAGATGGTACTTTAAATAGATCGTTTCTTGAAGTTCTCAATTCTTCAATTTTATTTTTGAAAAAACTACCCGAAATTTGACAAAAACGACTCGGAAACCATAATTTTTTGATCCGAACTATATGAAAATTTAAAAAAAGATAGAAAATAATATGAAAAAGATTTTAGCGCAAAAAAATTTTGAAAATGTAAAAAAAAAATTTTTGGACATTTTTCTAACATTTTTTTTTCTCATTTATTTTTTATATTATTAGTTAACTTCCCTCGTTCAGAATTCCACCCGTCGTACGAAGAACACCCCGACGAGCGAAATATGTCCGGATTCTTTTTGTGCGCCATTAAGTGTTGACATTGCATTCATATTATTCAGCAGCAGCTGTGTACATTAACCATTAGGACTGACTTTTGGGTAAATTAACTCGCGGCAATATTGACAGCATCGGTTTGACGCGCGTGTACATCAATCCGCACATGATTTTATATCCAAACGAACTCGGGAATACTAATCGTACACAATAGTTATTATTCTGCAGTTTATCGCCATCTAGACGCGCACATCCGGTGGCCAGACGACATAGATCAAAAAGTGTACGTAATAACGGGTGTGCACATACGCTTAGATCATAATAAATATTACGACGCATATACGTTTAATACTTTATGTACGGTGCGTATACCGCGGTCACCGCTATGGCCGTGGTTTATACCATGCATAGACGGTGTGCAGAGATTATTTATGTGTTTATGAAATATGTTTTCAAACGTTTGTCGAACGTGTTACGCATTTGATCGACAATTCTGGATCTAGAGACTTTTCCAGAGACTCTGTATCAATATTGATCTTATGACTACGACCAACGGTTTTCGCGATGATTTCAATATATTTTGTTCTCACTCGCGCTGTAGTTAAGCGAAACTCTCGTCGTTCACCGCTATTTCAGTTTACTTAAATCGACAATTCGCGAGTCACTGTACTCGGAGAAAAAGTCTGTTGTTATTTTTAGTGTACTGTGTTGTTGTTTTGTGATGTGTCACTCGAACGCAATCTATATTTCACGTGTCGAACACGTTTCGTTTCAGTTGCAGTGTTTTCAGTGGCGGCGCCAGGATTTTTTAGTAACGATAAATAAAATATATTAATATAAGTTAAAACTAGGTTAAATATAACAATTTTAAATGATTACAAGATTAATATAATATGAAATATTATACATATAACATTTATGTACATCTGTCTGAAATATATAAACACAAAACAATAAAATATAAATAATGAAATAATAATGAATTACTATTTTCATCGGTGACAGTACCAATAAATTATATAATATACAAGATAATAATTATATTGTATAGTGCATATCTGATATACATTCGTTGACCAAATACCATATTTCTCTAATGCTTAAGAAAGACCCTGGCGCCGCCACTGAGTGTTTTCCCCTTTGTTCTGATTTTGTGTGTTTTACTAAACCAGTTGCTATACATGGCGATTATGATAGCGAAAAGTCGAGCACAAATTTATTTATTTATAAAAATAACGCCCCGAAAAGTACGGTATATTATGCTAGTGCTTAAATATAATTAAAAAGTTAGCAGATAAAAAATAATTACAAATATTACAATATATATATATATATATATTGATCTTAAGTAGTTAAATGTAACATAGAACGCTATAAATTATGCATAAAGATAGAGAGAGTGAGAAAGTTAAGATGAAAACCAATAATAATAAAAACAATATTTATTTTAATGTAATATTATTAATAAAATTAAACTTTTGAATGTAACCTAAAGAACTACAGGAGGATAACGTTCGGTTGATTGGTGCATTTTGACTGTAGTTTTGACGTTGGTGATCTGACTCGAATGTAAGTCGGTTTCTAATAGAACGAAAGACGGTACATTGAAATTTATTTTAGACAATATTTCTGGGCAATTCACCGTTCAATTCAAAATCACCGTCATTTTACGTCTCTTAGTTTGCACGTGTCACTAATAATATTTATATAATACATAATATACGGACGCACTAATTCCGTTGCGTGCGCTCGACGAGCTGTGTTCAACACGAGGATAATAATGATTTACAACCGTTAATTTTTTTCACTCGTATGACGAAGATCCGATTGCGAACGTTCGGAATTCCGCTCGGCGTTTCTCGCACTATTTTACTGTAGGATTGCGCTCCACTAAAGTTCCGCTTTTTATAACGTCTGCTGCGGTATGGTAACAATAATAATAATAATAATAATAACAATAATTGTAATAAATAAACGTGTAGTACATACAGTGTTGTTGTTTTTTTTTTTCCCCCCACGTGAAGCCGAAGGAAACTCTGTGAGTAATATGTAGTATAAGCGCGCAGGTGGGTTACGAAACGTTTTCCTAGTGGAATTTCCACGGTGTAAGCGCGCTCGCGTCGTTTGTCGGTCGGTACACAGAGTTTTCGAAATAAGAGTGATATCGCGGACGAGGTGACAAAAAAAAAAAAAATACAAAAAAATACAAAAAAAATCGACTACTAAATCTGGGTGTTGTTGAATTTCGACCGTGGGAACCGACGCGACGGAGAAATCGGTAAAATTTTCGAAATGCTCGGCGGAAAACGATTTCGCAACGAACTGAATTTTCAATTTCAGTAAACGAGTATAAACATATTATATTAATATCTATAAACAATATACGAGAACATAAAATCGTTTTTTTTTTTTTTTATCGCGGCACATCATGTGTGTTTTGGACAATAACGCATAGAATAAACATTAGCGTTTAATTATGAAAACTCAACCAAATTAAGGGGAGGGGGTGGGGAGGAAACCGATAAAACCACTCTGATATTCTCTGGTATACCTTTGTTTGACGACACGTCATATCGTTCGTTTGCTGCAAACATCGTCCGGCGGCGTTCCGTGTATGCGACCGAACATACGCGCCTGTACGGCGTGTGGAATCGACGATGAACTATTATTATCAATATTATATTGTCGTTAAATAAAAATATTTCAGTGAAACGTATTCGAGACATGTATTAATTAATATTTTTCCTCCAAAAATCAAATTCCATTCACCTTTACTGTCCATTTTGTATTAAAGAAAGAAAAAAAAAAAGCTTTTCCCTCTGGCCTCTACTAAGTGAATTATCCTTCACTGACTATTTTCTAGCAAAAATTTTTTTCAATGGTTCCACGGAGGACAAACATTTTGAAAAAGCCGGACATACTTCGCACGACGGGTGGTATTCTCTTGACGGGCGTATTAAATTTTAAAGAAACGATAAATCATTTCTTCAGTAAAACGATTCTGAACAAAGGAAATTAATAATATAAGA
>JAIPRM010009931.1:0-14228 GCA_025469315.1 Stegophylla sp. TES_Ste_2020 | reverse complement strand
TCTAAAGTACAATCTAGAGGCAAATCCGGTTTCAAAAAGTTATTGATCGAAACTTTTGGACAAGTATTTCTATACGAAAAAGTGTTAACAGAAAAAAAATAAATAAATATCATTGTAAAAACACTAGCTTCTTCACTTTGTTCAGAATCTAAAAAAATCGAGTCCTCGGCGTTTAAAAGGAGACTGCGTGCATATCAAGGTCCGATATAACACGATGTGTACAACACATCGGCGTACGCGTATTTCCATTATATAATATTGAATATTACTACAATTTGTTGCGGTTTTGTCGTTCGCACGCGGATTTGTTAAAACAAAAAACTCGCCAATTCGTGTTTGCTTCATTTCACATAACACGTCATTCTCATGCGTACTTACAATACTTATAATATTACGTGCCAACACACTGCTGTGTGTATCATAAAACCACCGGGTCCACACTAAAGCAACAGATAATTTCTAAACGTTGACAAGTGTTTCCAATTGTTTTTGTTTCCTTGGAACAAACTGGAACATTTATAAAAAACACGCTGGCCACATCATAGCAACGAATTCCCAATAAAAACTTAATAGAAACTATAGAATCGCGTGGCAACTGACAACACGCGGCTGAAACGTTCTGTCCTCACTCACTGATAAACTTATCGCTACTTGTCACTCTTTGTTATCAATTTTTCATTGTTTAATGGAAACACGTCGTTTCCCCGCGTTTTGGTTTTAATCGAAACACGAAACAAATAGAAACTTTTGTTGCTGGCAACATAAACAAACATGCAGTGACTTTTGTTAACATTTGTCAACTTTTGAATTAGGTACATGTTGTGACTGAAAAAGTTACTATTTGTTGCTGAGGTCTAAAGCGCGAGGCATTTTAGAGTCATGCACATTGTACGTCAATAATCTTGTAATAATTGTTCGTCTTTTGTTTTCCAATGCGCTGTTGACCAACTCCGAATCTAGGATCTAGGCGTGAAGTAGAACACTGGGATATCGTTTGCACTCTTCAGGTCTTAGGACAGTAGATAATATTAGACTACTGAGTGACCTACATTCGTAAAATAATCATTTTTTTTTTTTTTTTTTTTTTTTACAGTCAAGTATACCTACTAATTTTGGATGACTATTATGCATAATAAAAAACAATTAGATAACACGAACTGTGTTTAAGAGTGCTAGTTCTACATTTTGCCCTCGAAAGACAGTCAAGATAGGCCTGACCCTACTATGTATCTATTATATTAGAATCGATATTTATTCGTTTGGCCAGTATTTTCTTGTTAAAGTTACTTGTATGTTAACGCTGTACTGTCTTCTTTTAACGTTAATACGATGTGAAAATGCATGGGAGACGACATTTTAGGTCAATGGTCAGTATTATTTATAAAAAGAAGTACTTATTTTTCAAGATTCTTAAACGGCCTGATATAACATTGAGAAAAATTAGATATAGTATTCAAAATGATATGAAAAGCATTTTGACGAAAGGAAATTTTAAATATGTAAAAACATTTTGTTTATAACTTTTTTCCCACACTTTTTTCAAAAATTGTTGTTCCCTGTTCTTAATTAATAGTAGGACATAAAATTGGCTGAGTAAAAACAATTTTTTTTTTTTTTTTGTTAAAACTAAGGTAATACACTTTAAAAATGTTAAGTAAAATTGTTTTGTATAACTTTAAACTCCATTCAGAATTTTTTTTTTTCTAAGGAAATGATTTGTCGTTTCTTTAAAATTTAACATAATATCCACCAAGAACCATCCGAGGAACGAAAAATACCCATGGTTCGAAGTATGTCCAGCTATTTATATCAATGCATTAGACAACTTACCTTCAGAGAGATATTAATGATTTATGAATTGTATTTGAATGGAATACAAAACGAGAATAGGACTGTTTTAAAACGTTTACCGGTTGTTTACATTTAGTAAATACGTTTATGACATACGTTTAATGTATGACCGGAAACAGAATCGTTGAGTTCAAGTGCCGTAAAGAGATTGTACAATGTATATTATAGTATGCATACTAGTTTATCGTGTACTAATTAAGAAAAAAATAAATAATTATCTCGCTCAATTAGTCGGTATTTATCTATGATTTAGATAAATACAGTGGTAGTTTAATTGGATGCTGGCGATTCGGTTATCTGATAATATTTGATTAACAACTTTTGTTGTTAGTAATTATGACGTACACGCGTAGACTTAGTAATTACTTAAACGTAATTTCGTGCGATGCGTGTGGCAAGAATAGCCGGTGATAATCGACAACACGTTTTTACAATCGAAGTGGTTTCAATGTATATAATACTCTTTCATTATATTTAATCATATTCTACTTTGATTTAATAGGAATTGTCTTAACAATTTACATATTGTGCCCATATGACGTGTTACCGTCATGGATTGAAAATAGGTTATTGTTAACCGTAGGCAATTATGATAAACGCTTATTTTGTCCAGTAAACGTGAATAACGAATATATATTTTAAATTTCCAGAATTTATCATGAAGGATATTCAACTGATTTTTGTCATTTAGAATGCTTCTCTTATATGCATATCTCATTTGAAAGAGTGATATGATAATTATTTCCCTTTTACCTTTTAATATAGTTTTTTTTTTCACAGTCAGAAAATAATAAAACATATTTGTAGTTTATAAAACTGTTAATATGTTAAAATATGACTCAATGAAAATGGATAAAATTATTTTCAAAACTACGCAGTTTTCTTTTGGAAAATCTTTAAGGTTTCTCAAATATAACACTGGCATCATCTGTGTAATGACATATCCTATCCACAATGCAGTTAGGTCTGATAATTGATGTAATACATTGATATAAATCAATGTGCTCTGAACTGCAACCCGAAACGATAAGTTTCCTTAGAGATGTGATATTGAATCTGTAGATGTGTGACAAAATTGTACCGGTATACACCTGCAGACACATTCCATTCGGTTGAAAATGACATGTTTTCAAAGGAACCACAGTGGCCAGTTTACACTATCATATTATTATTATTATATATATATATATATATTATATTATCTGTACGCTAATTATATGAAAAACACAATGGAAACGCGTAAACATATTATAATTAATATTTAATAATTAATAAACGGTGATTTGTCCATAGTTAATGTGCACTGATCACTGTGTTATAATAGTTAATAATAATATGTGCTACTGCGGCGGATACGTAACAACTATCACCTTTTTTACGATGACATATCAAGATTTTAAACGAGAATCTCGCGTTCAATAAGAACACAAACTGAATAATCAGATTGAGTGTCTTGTAATTAATAATAACACAATGTGTCTTGTAATTATAACGGATGTTCACGGCGTTTGCGCGACGTCCTAAAATAAAATTTAGAACGTACTCAGACGAATCGGATATTTTCGGCATACCGCTGAATTTGTAAATTCGCGTGAATTTCCAACAGTAAATTAATAAAAGTCATACACGTCAATATCGACGTCACATTCGAGTCTAACGTGTTTCGCGCGTTTCTCGTACGAATAACGCGATCGAGAAGTCATCACGTATGGGTGGGGGGGGGGTAGTGGTAGCCCTGCGTAGTTTTCGGTTTTATTGGAAATATCTGATCTTTAAATTTCTTAACTAACTTCACTATGAATACATTAAATTCAATTATTGTGTTAAATTATAATGTAATACAATTTTAATGTCTTATCGGTATGTTATATTATAATTTACAGATGCACATTAATCAGAACTTAATTATGTGTTTCTTTTTTTTTTTTTTTTTACCATTCACACAACGCCCCTGTGGAATTTTGGCGAGAATTGAAGAGCTCAGTGCAACAACAAGACAAGTCCACTATTAGACATTTTTCAGGAAAACAAAAAAACAATATAATATTATTTATACTATGATTATAAAAAGTGTTTAAAGTATTCAAATACATTACACATGTACCTTATTAAAAGATTAACAAATCGTAATCTTTTAATAAATAATCTTTAAACTTAAACTATGGTTTGAAGTTTTCAAAAGATGGACTTACCTGTATTCTTGACCAAAATTTTAGAAAAAAAAATATGTTTTTTTGCCTTTTTGCCAAGTTAAATTTAATATATTCTTCTAAAAATGTATAAATATTTTAAAGGGATCACTATTATGTTATATTTTAGGTCACTTTTATCAAACAAATCAACATATGTGATTATAATCACACATTTTTCAATATAATTCATAGAAATAAATAAAAAACTTGGATAAAGTTCATATTTTAAGTATATCTAACAATTATTTGAATAATGACAATAACGAAAAAGGACGTACTTCACTCCCTAAGGGCGTTCTTGGCTTTTCGGCTGGGATACTCTTGTTGGGTGTATTGCATTTTAAAGAAACGATAAATTATTTCTTCAATAAAACGATTCTTAGCTAAACTTCAATAATTAATTAATATATAATAATAATAAGTGTCAATTAGGTTATCTTTGACAAATGTTATTTAATAATTTTGAGTACTCTATAATTGTGTGTGAAATAATAAATGTCTTTATAAAAAAAAAAAAAAAGCAATTTTGATAAATTTATAAGTCATCGACCTTTCTGTGATTGGCATTTAGGATTTTAATGGGAATTTTTGGGCTTTGAGCTATTTACAGATTTCATATTTATTTACTAATAATAAAATAGAATAAAATCCACTATTTCTTTTCAAATGTTCATGTGTATTTTTATTTATAGTATTTAATATTCATATAGTAAATTTTTCATACTTTTTCTAATTTTCTTCAACATTATTTTCTTTAATGAAAACCTAATTAAAATTTTCAATTATTTGTTCGTAAACATTTTTTTTTTACCAAAATATTCGCAATAATGTTATTCTCGTAAATATAGTTTTATAGAGTTCGGCCAAGATTGGTCGAACCAATTATTATTTATTATATGCGTCTAAGTGTGTAATTTTATGTAGAAATAATGAATTCTGTCAAAATGCTAACTTTAAACAGTGATAAAACAAATATTGTAGTCGAACTGCAGCACGTCAGCGTTTCGTTTCTGGTAGTTATTTTTCCGGTATTGTTAGATATCCGATTGTGGTTGTTTACAGTTTAAATTGGTGTATCAAACTGACGGCTTTAGACAATATAATATGTATATACCAAACATAACCATTGATTTTATTGCTTTTGGATTAAAAAAAAAAATGCTTACTAAACATCTCACTCGTACGTCCGCCGTCTGCTTCGGACGAGAATTGATATTTTACGACCTCACGTCGTGTTTCGATTTACTTATGTGGCCACTATATTATATGGCTTCATGCCGACTTAACTCGAAAGGTCTTGACCTGACCTAATATAAACGATGTTGAAAGTCGATGATAAGACGTGTTTTAACTATATGCTGCGACTGCACATTTTCAAATACATCCAACACGCAGTGCCGTAGCTCGAAATAGACGGGCCCCAGTGCAAATTAAATCTGTGGGCCCCTTATTTTACAGTATTATTTACTTCAAACATATAAAAAAGCAAAACATATCGGTTGGACTCGAAAATTTCTGCATTTTCATGTTTTTTACAGAATCAAATAAAAAGTTGCTAGATCAGATACAAATCTGAATTTAAATCCAATTCCAATTTTTATTTTGCATATTTCCAGATTGTATTATTTATCAGCATTTTTTTTTTTTTCAAAATTTTCGTTTGTACTGAAATACATTAGGTCATTCGGACAATTAGGATAAACATTTTAGGGAAGGAGACAAATACCTACTTAAACACATTTAAGTATTTGTCTGATTTATATCTCTCTCCTCAAATGCATTATCCTTATGGAACTTACAAAAAATCTGGGGGGATTTTAAGTAATAAGTATGGGCCCCATACAAGAACTTGATGAGTGGGGCCCTGGTGCGATGAACCGCTCGCACCGCGGTTTCTACGGTACTGGCAACACGGATGAAAGGTTTTGACTTTGAAATAGGTGTCTGAAAACGGTTTCAAAATTATTTTCAAAATCCGACTGCAAACACGACCGTCGTCGTCGTCGTCGGGCCGAGGAAAAAGTCAAATATTTTGACGTCTGCTACAGTGTGAGTGTTACAGTGTTTACACCCCTGTTCGGGGGAGGGGTGGTTGGGGGGAGGGGAGAACGCGAGGGACTATTATTACGGCGGCGGGCGTCGTATCACAATACACGCGTAAATATCGGGTTTCCACTGCGGCGGGGACCGTGTACGTTCGAAAACGTGAGTTACAGTCGATTTAAAAATGTTTACAGAAAGAATATCATTAATGTGTGATGAGAGAGTGAGAGAGAAGACCCGGCGGCGGCCGATGTTTGCGGACCGTGTGATTTATTGGCGACGAGGGATTTAAAAAGTCTACACACGAATGTGCGTGCGTGCGAGTGTGTGTGTGTGTGTGTGTGTGTGTGTGTGTGTGTGTGTATACACTGACAGCACAGTACACACACACACACACACACTGGCAGTCACGTCGGGGAGAGACCGCAGCCGTCTTGTGGGGTAGTTGTTCCGGGGTGGGGGGGAATACCCGCGCGGGTCCAGCTGCATTCGTGTGAGAACAGGTCACGGTTAATAGGAACCGAGCAAACACGCGGACGTTTTTCGAAAAATCCAAACGGCGTGTTTAAGCGTGTTTACATTGGGTCACCGCGTGCGCGCGCGGCTTATGTTTATTTCCGTCGGCGGTTCGGATGACGGTAATAATGCGTATAATAAATACGTGTATTATTATTATTATTACGAGCACGACGAAAGGGACGTGAAATGCGTGTTTTGCCCAAAGTATGATTTAACGGCGGCGTGGGGTGGTAAACGACCGTCATCGTACCACCCTCCTAGACAAAAGCTAGTATCGCTCCGGCGACTCATCTCTGTATTACGCGACCTATAGAGGTAATCATAAACATTTTACGAATTCTGAACGAAGCGAAGAATGGGTACAGTGGATTTTATTTTTGCGATTTCATCCAGCAAAGCTTTTCCAAAATTTAAAAATAATTTTAATTTAATTTAATATATACTGTATAGTCTACAGAACAGCACGTTTTGGAGATTCAAACATTCCGGAGAATAAGATTTAAACTAGAAAAAGTTTTTCTCCAGTACAACCATGTTTTTCGGAATGATATAATTTTCGAAAAAAGTTTTGACTACTCTCGGGATAAATATAAAATTTCAAAAATATTGGGTATACCTTGCTTTTTGTAAGCTTATTCTATTAAAATTTTTAATTTTTTATAAATCATGAACTAAAATTTTAATACAATCTTACTCATATATATGTTCAAAAATATAATTAAAAAAAAATTCAAATTTCTTTTCAATATCATCTTGTAACATGTGCGATTTATTGTTTAAAGTGTGTAAAGAATGTTATACCAACTTACTAATACAATATACATAGGTTTACTTATATTTATAATTTTGTTAAAACCAGTTAAGTCAATTTTCATTTTCATTATTATAAAAGCTTAAAACTTCAAAAATACTGCAACATTGATTATTTTTTCAGAAATAAATGAACTATGATTATACTGTTATTTAATAATTATTACCAATCACATTCAGTATAAAATTGACGATTTTTTTTTTTTTTTGTTATCTGTATGATTTACTGAAAATCTGCTCCGAATTTTTTATTGCAGAAATGATTTATTGTACTTGTTCTAGTCCTACAGATTATGTATACAATATTTTTTAATTAATATTGAAGGGTTGTAAAAATATGTACTTTTTGAAGACAATTTATATTTTAAATATATTATTCAGTTTTGACAAACTTACTGTATGATAAAATAAATGAATTATGAAAATAAAAACAATGCTTTTTTTTGGTGGAAAAAGGAATTACTCGAGTGATGAACATGAACAACAAGATGTTCTATTCACACTCGAGAATATGAATGAAATCGAAATATGTTATCTCAAATAATATATTTATTATAGTACTACGCGATAATACGTACACACTCGCATAATTTAGTACACTGCAGTTTGCACTGTTCATTTCAGCGGTACTTTGGACAGATGAGTCCGCACATTGGATACGTATGCGCAGACGTTGTTCTAGTCATAAATGGTGAAAACAACATTTATTTGAAATAATTATTAATAATAAAACATCGGGTCGGCGGCGGCGGCGGCGGCGGCGGCGGTCGGTTCCCGTGAACACACACAAAGCCCTCCGGTAATGATATTTTAATAATAATATCATCACAGGTGAGAGTACATTATTGTTATGACGTCGGTTTGTATTATTACTCGCCGTCGCTCAGCTCGTCGATTCGGAGAAAACTCGCTGCGGCGGCAAACACAATAATAATATTATTATCATACGATCGCGTTTCGGCGAGTTCAAGTCGTTTATTATTACCTACGATTATTATTTTTTACTGTCCATTTATTGTTATATAAACGAGCTTTTTTTTTTTTTTTTTTTTTTTTTGAGCCGCCCTTGCCCGTTATAGTCTGATATCACAACAACTTCGTTTCTCGAATAAACAGTATTATCATTGTATTGTTATAACCCTCATAGATATTTGTTGAGTTATAGAATCTTAAAAACATCCTGGGAAGGGCTTTGCTCTTCCTCAATCTCTTAAAATATATACCCGTGGTTGCACAAGTCCGGTTATACTTTTCTGCAAGTCCATAAAGAAAGCGCACTAGATTTTTGTAGGACTCAATAAATGTAATTCAAAAAAAACTTTTGCATTGTTCATGTCAGCCACACATGTGAACTTTTTTTCCACGTAGTCGGCAATCTCCCGATGCATGTAGCAAGACGAGGATCGAACATTTTACGACTGGGTCAAAGAACTTGCCGCCACCTCTTTTGCCCACTTGTTCACTTTTTCTCTCACTTTCTCGTCACCCATTTGCATCTTCAGGGAGGAGAACAGACGATAAATCTACTACCCAAGTGGGTGGTTTTTAAGTCGGGACAATCCCATAAATTGAACAGAACTTAAAATAATAATTAAGAAATATGTGTTACAACTACTACCATGACTAAAAATATGTTATATGGTTTCGTCGTGTTGAGAAAAACTCCCGAAGAAGTCATTTATAACGACTTACTAACTAAAAAATATAAAAGACTTTAATTTTAAATTGTTCCATAATTCTAATTCCTCGATATTTGAATGTATAGGTTTCAAGTGTAATTTAATTATTCGATTAATGTATTATAATATTATATTAAGTTATTGTGTTAATCATTTGTCAATACTATTAATTATTATTTTTTAATCAAAATCTATTTATTACTATTAATTACAGTGTATGTTATTAATTTGCTTTTTAGTAAAATTGCTGAATAATGTCGGACCTTCTTCAGAACAGATTTCCAGATGCGCCGGCGTTGTAGGTCACAAATGACATAAGGGGCGGCAAACGAATAGTGATTAGCGTGATGTCACGCGGACGGATACTCGTACTTACTATTTACATAAAAATAAACGTAATGTTCATCGAATAGATTGATGGAGACGATATTATAATAGTTAGCGAAGTGCGTTATATAGTAATTAAAATGGAAAACCGGTGTGGCGACCTACGACGGACACGACCACCCGTCCGCGAAAGAGTACATTATATTGACAGCTGTAGTGAGGACGGCAATGTGCACGCGCATTTACATACTATTTTCCTTCGACTTCCCCACGACGGTGGCTCTCGGTCATTATCGTCAGAACGACGTGCATAAAATTGACAATAAAATTGAAATAATATTGGCGGCGGAAACACTGCACCTAAGTTTCCAATATGCCGATTGATCACACAGATCCATAGTGTGTGATTATCAGGGATGTGATTCGATTGGGCGAATGTGAACCAACAACATTATCCCCGAGTGAATCATAATATCATTTTGTTATAGAAAATATAGTCCTGTAAGTAGAAGGGAAAATTCATATTTATATTTTATATTTAGAATTTAGCATAACGAGAAATGTAATTCATTAGGAAAGGGTACATGAAATTTTCCAAAATCTACAGGATAAGGGGTTTGGAATAAAAAAGGTTTGCGAAACAGCTATAAATATTCCAATTAACAATTTATACTGTTATTTAATGTGGGGTAGTTAGAAAGTGTTAAGCCATTTCTTCACTAAAAAAAAAAAAAAAAAAAAAAAAAAAAAAAATACCAAGTGTTCACCTGATTATAATTACCTAAATTAAATTTAAACATTCAATAATAATTATAAGTGCCATTCATTAAAATATTAAACGTATAAATTAGTGTACGTTAAATTAAATAGAAAATGGATTCAATATTGTTCTAAGTTACTAAATCATGACATTGAACAATAAATCCCACAACAATCAAGATTTATTTACTCGAAAGTTTTTAGTATTGGATTTGGATCGTTTAAGATGAACTGTGAATCAAAGAGTAATCACGAATTTAAGCTCAAAACAAGTAGGTAAACCCATAACAATTTAATATTTTCACTGCGTTGTGTTTTCAAATCGTACATTTTTCTAAATACAAGCAATGCAATTTCAAACTAATAATAGCCACTTCCAAGCCTCTAAAAATCAATTAAGGTGATTTTTCGGCGTTGTTTAGCCAATGGGAAAATCGATTTCAATCTGCTATATTGCTAAACTCCGGCAGACAGGAGGGAGAAGGAAGAAAACAGTACGATGAATGGAAATGAATATGCCGCTAATTAAAAAAATACCGACAACACGTATCGTAATATAATATACACGAGTATTATGTGATTACCGTGTTCCCGTTTATGTCTATTAATGACTCATATTGTATTGATTTATATATTTTATTATCGCGCATTATTTTTTACTCGTTACGTAAGTCTGTAAATAATTTTTATATTTATTACGAATTGAAAATAATTATTGTAATTCATGACACCAAGTCGATCGGCTCCTGTGAAGTGTATATTTCATTATCATAATAATATACATATATTATAATATTATGTGATAGAGTACAACAACGTTGCAGTGCGCGGCAAAAGTTCAACAGATATCAAGAAGAACATTAAAATCTATATTTATATCGTTTACAATGTACCAATACATTTTTCGAACATAATATCATTAAACTAACTAAATTAAACGTTTATAATTATACATATTTTATTAATAAATTGTGTTACCGTTCAATTTTACGAAAAACAATTACATTTTTTTCACTTATTGTTTTAACAATTTAGTTGATTCCGAGTAATCGGTGTTTTCAAGTTCAGATATTGTTTTACTGTACGAGCAATAATTATTATAATAATATTATATGTTATATTATTGTTTTTAGATTCTGAATAGAGCAAAGAATCTAGTATTATTGCCATAATGTTAATATTTTTGTAAACTTTTTAAGAAATATTTTCCTAAAAATTTCGACCAGCAACTTTTTGAATCACTATTTTTAAAATTAATAGACACCATGGACCAAATACTATACAACCAATGATTCGTAATTAAATAGCCAAAATGTCGATGTGCTCGTTTTTAATTTTTAATTTGGATGAAACGTTAGGGATTTCAAATAATATGCGTTACTTTTTTGAAATTTTTGGAATTCATTACATCCAAAAGAGGAAAAAATAAAAAAAAAATAATAATTTATTAAAAAAATAAATAAATAATAGTTCGCAGATAAAAAGATCACTTAGAAGAGTGGATCAAGACACAAGAGTAAAATTCATTAACCAATCGGAGCGAATATTAGTTATTAGTTATGGACAATAGCCATCTGCTAAAATATACCGATTTCGAATTTTGTATTATCTAAGCCGAGAGGTTTCGGCGCATGTAAAATTAATTGCTGTTGTTAGATTCAACCCTATTCTGGACTTGATTTTTTTCCAATTAGTGCCTTGTACTGGTCATTGGCGCAATTAGGATAAATGCTTTTTTTTTTTTTCTTAGAAGGGGGCCAACATATTTATTATTTTGATTTAGACCCCTCGGGGACAATGCACCTTACGTAATTTTCAAAACATCTAGTGGACCTTAGAATGTCTTTCTTTGTAGAGGATATAGCACACTAAGCTTTCCCCCTTAATCGCACCGATGACTAGAGTGGTATTTCCGCGACAAAGTGTATGCACAATTGTCTCGATTATCAAGCCGAAATTTTCCCACGTTGTCACAACACGTCCTGGGGATGTTTTCGATTTACCGAGCGAAGCGTGCCCAAGGTCACGGTTTTATAAGCGATAACTGCAATAAAATAGAGTGATAAGAGAGATGAGGCTCTGATTGGTTAATGAATTTTCTCTCGTCCGGAACTTGAATGTGGCTCTGATAAATAGGAATTCGGTATTCTACAAGAAAATTACACGTACGTAGACGTGCTCGGTCAGAGTACACGTGTAAAATACACGACAACGACGACGGACACAGCGGTCTCCTAGACCTGTGTGTGTGTAATGAGTAGGTACACACACACGCACACACGTTTGCTTGGCCGTCTCTCGGCGCGAGCGGACACAATGGGCTTAATTTGACAGTGAAGTGTTTTTTCAGAAAAGGGACGCGACGGCGATGATTGATCGGACGCTAGAATCACGGACGCCGCCGCAAGAGGAATTCCCTCTACAATACTACTTACACACGATCCATTTGTGTGCGAGTGTGTTATGTGCGTGTCTTGGATAAACACGGCCTCGGCTGTAGATATAATAGTAATATATAATATAATACGGACGAATGTGTGTGTGTGTGTGTGTGTGTGTGTGTGTTTGTGTGCTGCGAACGGGAGAAATATATGTTATTATAATAAATATAATGAACCCGAGTAGGTCGCGCGGGAAAGACAAACATGTTTATCGTGGAACATGTTTTCGATATACGTGTTCGGGATTAGTCATCGCGGGCTCGGGATAGCTGTGGCCTCCTCCCGAAGGAAAACACTCGACGCGTATTATAAATAATATAATATTATATTATTTTGTATTGTGTTGCGGCGGCGCGTACAAGTGTGTATGTAAGTATGTATATATGTACGTGTATGAATAAGTATAATAATAATTCGTCACCTCGTGTTTTTCGGTGCTGTTCGACGGCGGTTACGGATTTAAGGTTATTGGTTTAGCCTCCCCTCCTCCTCCTCATCGTCATCCCCGGCACCGTATATAATATGATATTATACAGGGCGGACAGTCACACGGATCGTACTTATTATTATTGTGTCCGCTCGAACGCGCAGACTCGTTTCAAAACGATGTACCATTATCAATTATTATTATTACGTGCGCTGTTACATAAACACACTCGAAAGCAGTTGGACGAACGGGACCGTCGTCGCTCGTACACGACTACCGCAATTCAGCCGTTTGGTTTCACAGAACAACAACACGATGTTGTCTCGGATACGTAACTCACACGGTGAACATTTAAGCTGTTTGTAAAATCTTTACCTTCAGTGTGAATCACGTGGTCAAGCATTGGCGCAACTTGGAAAACATTTTTGGGATATGTTTTTTCGATTGATTAAGACCCCCAAAAAGACATTGACCTTTTGTAATTCTCAAAAATTCTCGGAGACTGTGAGTGGTTTTAAGGGGGCATTGCCCCCTCTAATTGCATCTATCACCGTCAACACGTCCATTTTCCAAATTAGTGGAAAACCAGGAGGTTCGTAGTCACGGTTGTTCAGCAAAAGCGTTATTTATGGACGGCCTCAAATATCTGTATATATATATAAATTTTTTTTTATTTTGAAGTTATGTTAAAAAACAATTTTCAATCTTATGGAAATTCCGGTAATACCAGAGTTTGCCATTTTTTATCAAGTTTTCGACAGGATTTCCACGTTTTTGGAAAAAGTATTGAGAAATTTGAAAAATGACCTCTTTAAAGTACCATCGGTGTGTTATTTCGGATGAAATACAGAATTACTGATCGAAACATGTAGACAAGTATTTCTGAACGAAAAAGTGTTTATAGAAAGAGAAAAAAAATCAAAATAAAATCAAATAACATCATTGTAAAATCATTGTACTCGGAGTTTAAAATAAAATCCACGTAGTCCATCACGTCACTATTAATTTAAATTGGCCGTCGAAACTAACATTATAAACGAAAATTATTAAATATATATATAATATATATATATATATAAACAATTACTTAACTAATATTATAAACCAATTTTTGTCTATTCGTTCACATTATGGAACATGTTGCTTTCAGTTGCAAGCGAAGCAACGAGCAACTTGTTTG
>JAIPRM010009930.1:0-14231 GCA_025469315.1 Stegophylla sp. TES_Ste_2020 | reverse complement strand
AAATATGTAGACGAGTAGGGTATTTATTATTCAGGCCAAACAATTTATAAAGCGGGCCAAATAACTATAATATTGGATTTTAAATACGCAAATGTATACCCTGCGCGGTCCAAATGACGCCTCTGTAATTCGACACGCGAAACCCGCAAACGGCGATCGCGTGGTGCTCTGCGTGGGTTCGCGGAATCGAATTGAAATTCTCGTTTTTTACCTCTCCTCCCCGGCATCTCGCCCCATCGCCTGGGCAGGCACCACATGCGCAGCAACTATATACGAATCTGACAGTTCTAGCGCGGAGGGAGTCTGAATTTTTCACGAAATTTCCGCCACAGAATATTCGAAAAAATATATTTTTTCACGTTATTTATTCCTCGAGTCGAGAGCTAACTCGCATTTTTTCAATATTTTTTTTTAGGGACGGGTTCTCAAACTCTTCGAACCCTCGAACACCACCTCGAACTTTAGAAAATTCGAACAGTTCGAAATTCGAGGTAAATGTCAGTTCGAATTCGAACTCGAACATCTCGTAAGTGTATGTTAGAATGCTCGAACAGTTTAATCGGAAATTTTTTTTTTCTTTTACTTTTATTTGTTTTTAAAATGTTGATTTAAAAGTTTTACAATTGAAACTTAAAAGTATTAAAACATTTAAAACATATAACTTTTAAACATTAACTTAAAATTTTACTACTATTATATTTTTCCTTTTCAAATTAATTATGGATAGATTCTCAAGTGTTTTAATTTTTTTAAAGTTCGAAAGTTTGAAAGTAGTTCGAATAAAATTCAGATTCGAGTTCGAATTCGAATTCGAACAGTTCGAGAAAAAATGGTTGTTCGAGTTCGAAAAAATTAATGTTTGACCCATCCCTAATATTTTTAATTATTGTTCAATTTAAAATGTGGCGTGTGCAGAAAATTAAATCGATTACTAAAAAGATATTTTTCAAACGACTTCTCTGGTACAAAAGTTGTCTATATTTTATTTGGGAACAAGGTATCACGTAAATTATTTAAAAAAAAAAAAAAATTATATTTTATTAATTAGATACCTACATTATGTAACAAAGAACGTTGAGATAAACCTTTACTTCGAAAAAACTTGAAAACTATACGGTTATATCTTCTAACAACTAAACTCAACCCACCTTCCTCAACGCAATAGTCGCAATTTTCTGTCGTGTAATCTAAACGACTATTTGATTTAGGTTCTGAGTGTAGCGAAGAAGTTATTTTTACAATGATGTTTTTCTTTTAAATTTTTTTCCTATAAATACTTTTTCGTTTAGGAATACTTGTCTAAATGTTTCGACCAGCAACTTCTTGAATCAAAATTCGCCTATAGATTCTAAATTGTATTTTCAAGAGGTTATTTTTCAAAATTATCAATATTTTTTCCAAAATTTCAAAAAAACTACCCAACATTTAACAAAACTGCTTTTATAATATTTTTTTTAATTTAAACTTTATGCGATTTTACTTGTAGATTGACTAATATGAATAATATTTTAATGAACAAAAACTTTTTTTCTCATCAAACATTTTTTCCCCCTTTCTTAGCTAATTGTGAAATAACTGTTTGAATAAAAAATAAAAAAAATGTTGTAATAATAATAAACTTTATAATTTTTAAGTAAGATTGTTTTGAATAAACTTAAGCTCAGCTCAGAGTCGCTTTATTAAAATATGATCAATTGTTTCTTTACAATTTAACACATCCACTAAGTCTCACCCGAGGAGGAAAGAATACTGAATACTCATGATGCGAAGTGTTTTCAGCTTTTTTTTTTACTTTAGTTTTACTTGTTTTTCGCGTGCTTTCTTTGACTATGTCTGTTTCAATAATGCGTTCTTAAAAAAACATTGATATTTTTTTTTATAAATTATAATTTCGACGTCTCCAAATTTATAGCAATCGATCAATTGGTACCATAATTTATTTTAGATTTTTCCATATTTTTCAACATACTTACTGCAGCCTATAGAATGTGTACGACGTACCTATATATAGACTTTTCATCCCGCAAATCCGACCCCACAGCGAAAACATAACATATACTCAATGACGTAGTTACGGGGAGGGTTTAGGGGGTTTAAACCCCTCCCAGAACCAAAAAATAAGTGTATTATTATAAAGGAAAAACGGCAAAAATGTATGTTTTTTATTTTTATGGAAACACATTTTCGTATAGAAATATTTGTCCTAAATTTTCATACAGTAATTTTTAAATCATAAATCACACAAGTGGTACATTAAAGGAATCATTATTCATAATTTATCAATATTTTGATTAAAAACAAAGATAATCTGTCGAAACATTTTGTAAAGCGGCAAAATATCCTGTAAACGAGTTTTTCACAAAATCAATTTAATTAATTTCCCTTAACTCCAAAACTAATTAGACAAGAAACCTGTAATTTTCACTCATTATCAACAATAGTAAACACAGATTATTTGGTTACTACCTATTCTAAAAGTTATATTGCTTAAATCTTGAAAATGTCAACAATGTCAACCTTATCATAAATAAATTTGGGATAGAATGTAAATATGTTACAACTGTTAAACATACCTACTTATTATAAAAATGCCAATTATTTTTGTCTGTAATTAACTGAAACTCCAATCAGATTCGTTTTATTGAAGAAACGATTTATTGTTTCTTTAAAGTTCAACACAATCACTAAGTATTCCGGCCGAGGAGTGAAGAATACTGGTTTTTTAAGTTTTTATATAATAAGACAGTACTGCAGTATAGTAATTTTCTGTTTTAAATTAGGTTTTACTCATTTTTCTAATAAAATAACGATTTTATTTAAAAACTAAAATTTATTGTAATTTTGTTTTCTCATGCATTTTCAGAAAATTCAATCGAATTCTATCGGTAACTTTAAATTGGTTGTACATAAAAAATGTTGGGATGATTTTGTTTTATAATAAATATTTTAATCTATAAATATAAATATTGAAAACAATCATTAATCAATTATGAATTTTTAACCCCCCTCCCCCCTCCAAAGAAAAAAATCGTATCTACGCCACTAAAAATATTCGATTCAAGGCGAAATAAACACGGGTACATATAACACACCGTGTATTATGTTACCTATAAATGTTAGGTTATGCTACCTACTCGTTTGATTGTAACACTGCTTATCGATAAAACATTTTTAAATATTATATTCTATTTAATAAAGTGTTTTCCAAACAATTTACAATGAAATCGTTGCCAAGGATTTTCGGTTATGAATTATTTTCGTTAAAAAACACAATAGACATCACAAATATTCAATACATAATTGCAATGAAGCCCAATGAACGTTGTTCACAGTTTAAACGACTCTTTATGATCAATACATTTTTCTAAACCGTACGGAACACATACGCATTAATTTAATCTGGAACATTCAATAATATTTCTTTCCCCATTATTTTCATTAGCACAATTTATTGTGGAATTTTCGTTTATGATTTTACGCAGTTCGAATATTACTCATTTACAAAGAAATATAAACAATAATGTTGCGATAAACCTGCAATTAAAAATATATATATATATGTACTTTCGGCCGCAACCAAGTAAAAGGAAACCCTGAAAAATATCAAATGTATACAAATATTTAATCGTATTGTTCTGGTACGAGGCTCTTCGGATATTATAGGAGAATGAATAAATATTCCAAGAATTCAAATCTACACCAAATGAGAATTGAAACGAAAGATGAAATAAGCCTTGCATTAAGACATAACCGAGTAACAAAAATTAAAAATCACAAACATCGAACGAGTGGGGAGTATATAAACGTGGATCGACTTTAACAAAAGGCGTGAGCCGATAATCGGTTATGACTCATCTTAAGCCTAGCTAAGAACACTGTAAAATACCAAGAGAGATTATAGTTATAAGGATTCAGAGAACACGGAGAATAAAAAGAGGAATTCATATTCTATACTTACCGAGTAAACCGGCCAAAACCGAGTGAGTCACCAAATTGGTTCTTACACGCATTCCTTATGACGTTGTTAACGTTTGTATTATAGGGTAAAGACGAAAAAAAGTATTTTGTTAGCTATTGAAAATTAATAGGATATGTCTGGCAGGCGAATAGAATGGATATAAGCTGAATAAAGAGCCAAAGCAGAGCTTAATGACAGAAGTAGTAGAGTTGGAGACCAAACGTTATAGAGTCGAAATAATATATTTTATAGTAGTGCTAAAATAACGTTACTTGAATAAAAATGTATATAATATTATGTACCTATACATTAATAGAATATATTGTATACTGTATATTATGTTGAAAATTAGACAATACTGACAGTAAACGGATAATGTTAACATTGGCCATGCACTTCGTCTAATGTATACTGTATAATATTATGTATAGGAATTAAACTACGTTTCTCGAGAACATTTAAACTGAAAATAACCCTTGATTTTTTTTGAAAAACCACCCCAGAATTTAATAATTTTAACCAGAAAATAATAAGAACGCAATTTTTTAATTATTGGAACAATTATTATTATGAGAAAAAAAGAAGATTATTCTGCATATTTATCAAATGAAAATGTATCAGCATAATTATTTAGTCAGTGTGGTGCTTATCTATAGTCACTATTTTAATCTTTTTTATGACATTAATCAGAATGCATTGACAAATGTTATATTGTCCGGATAATATTAACATTATCAAAACGCTGACATTAACCGTCACATAAATAGTATCATAACTTATAAGCAATAATACCAAGGCGTTTACAAACTATAATGATGACGTATAAAACAACAATGGTATGTATACTAAAGGGAATAGCTAATAAAGCAATAAGAAACTTGGTATTCAGGTAAATGTTATAAAGTTGAACGACAAGTTAAAAGACATTTCTTGAATTCTTATCTTTTGTTTTTCCATAGGAACTTGTACGAAAACAATTCCTATAAACTTATCGTCTTTCATATTTCTAAAAGTTTTCTAAGAGTTTCAATTTTTCAAATAACTCTTTAACTATACATACATATACCTATTGTATATGTAACATAATAATATATTGCATAACTACTTCATCTACGATTGACATTATTATTTTATTAAGGAACAAGATCAACAACTAACAAGTCACTACTTTGGTAGATGTAGTATGTAATTAACTATAGGTATATTATTATTATTATTTGACTTGGTGCACTTACAATAAACTCTGTTGTGACGGATAATACATATATGATTAAATTTTAGTGAATTGAGCGCATGAATTCAAAGAAAACGAATACACAAATATAACTGATTGATATGGCTTTAAATTTTTAATTGAAAGGCAAGCAAACGAGGGAAATCCAATGACTGCGGATATACAATTTGGCATTGATAATATTTGTAAAAAAAAAAAAAAAAATGAAAAAAATGAAATGATTTTCCCGCCTGCACGTAATTGTGTGCGGTTCGGTTTCCATATACAACACATATATATCCATCCTGTACCGCACTTATGAATAAACCACTAACTAGCACGTCGACGTATCGTGTATTTATTGTGTATGTGTGTGAGTGTGTGTGTGTGTGTGTGTGTGTGTGTGTGTACCCTACTATTTGATGAATTTCAAAACCATCCAACCATCTCGTGTGACGATCCTCTTTATGAGCATATTCAATTTCTAGCTAAAAGTCGCAAATCACGTAGGTATGAATCAAAAAGAGCGAAATCTGATTAGTAAATCAAATTATTTTTTTATTGAGCATATATTTTATTGTATTTCTATTCAACTGAAGCTATTAGCCGAATGATCATTATAAAATAGTAGCGAGCACGGTGTATAACTCTTTGATTGATGTTAAGTGATTAAGTTAAAATGTTTCAATTGATTTATGATGCCTATACCAAAAGTCGGACGAAAATCGCGACTATTGTACGTTAGGTGTTCATAACGTAAAACGATTTAAATAGCATTTACAAGCATGCGATACTCGTTACTACATATGAATATAAAATTACATAATAATGCAATATTTAACATATTATCTAGATAAACATAAATTACAGAAGGTTTTTGTAAATGTTAAGTTTCGAGGTCAATTGATGATGTTTCATTTTAAAAACTTTATAGTCATGCTATTTGACAAATAATTTCGATGGCAAATGTGCCGAATATACGATTGCGTTCAGCAATAAAATGGTAAAAAATTAAAAATGTTATTTTTTCCTACACTACTATTTGGACAATCGCGAAACCAAACATAATAATGGTGTGGTAATACCTTCGTGTTTAGATCACATTCGTCTGTTTTGTTAGCACATAACCACGTAATAAATAATAATAATTATCATATCAAATGACGGCGGTGCCTCATACGGTCATGGCATGGCGCGATGGTGTCACCCGTCTCAAAATTTATTATTAGTAGTGGTCTATGTGCCGATAATCGTTTGAACATGTGTTAAATGTGCTTGACATAAAAAAAAAAAAAAAAAAAAAAAACAAGAAATTAAAATTCTCTTCGTTCTGATTTAAAAATGCTTTACAAATATTTTTCAATTTCAACGTATCTGTTTACACGCGTTAACTTACGTCATCAAAACGCAGTTCACCGAGAATTTCGTCGTCTTCTTGTCGGCCGTTACTTAGTGGCGGCAGGGTGTAACGTCACACGTGTATTATTAGTATCGGATACCCATGCGATAACTCTTCACGATTACTCCCAGTATTGAATTGCTTGAAGTATTTAAAAAAATATCCCACTGCATGTTTGTTATTAATATACATATATTATATCTATTGCACCTCGAAAATTGATTTCAACCCGTTTATATTATGCGGTTATAAGATTTTATGTTACACATACGTCGACAGTGGGAAAACGTACGTAATAATATAATATATAATATTGTCTACAGCGCGTATCTCATATCCTATACTTCTCATTCGTCGATCCGTCGACTCCTGTTTGGCGTATAGTCTAAATTACAGCGGTTCCCAAACTATGTACCGCGATGCCCTAAGGGCACCGCAAGCACTTTTTAAGGGCACCATGGCTCAAAAAAAATATATATATTTGCAATTTAATGTGATTATATTTTGTCCCCCTCCCCTCAGCTTGAATGGTGTTGTCAGATAGATACAGCTGATTACAATCTGATTTGAACTACTTAACTTCAAACATGATGCTAAAATTTTCCTTCAATAGCAATTCGTACGTAGAATTATAGCTAAATTTGAAAAATAATAATGTTTATGCAAAATCACTAATGTAAGCCTCCGTCAAAATGTATTTATGTGAGTCGGAGCTTACACTGCTGCTAGCACTAAAAACTGCAACCGCCTCAATGCTGAACATAACTTCCGACTCTAATTGTCCATAATAAGACCTGACATTGTTAAGCAACCACGTACAATTAGTCATTAATTACATTATTTGCGTTATTTTTTTTTTCATATTTTTTTTTTTTTTTTAAACTAGAAAATGTATACTTGCTATAATTAGATTGATGATCTTCATTTTTAGCTTTAAAAAAAAAATCTTTTAGAGGCAGATGGCACCGCGAATGAATTTGGTCCAAAAAAGGGCACTGCTGGACAAAAAGTTTGGGAACCACTGGTCTAAAATAACAAAGTAATATAAATAGTACAACATAATGAGCGTTGTAAAACGTGTCATTTTTTTTTTTTTTTTTACACGCTTTTTACATGAAATAAATGTAAGTAATAATGTGTTTGAGTTAAGCGCCTATGCAGGACATGGGTATTTTAAAATGTTGCTGAATATGAATTCGGTTAGGTTGTATAACACTACACTTATATTCAAATTATTTTCATTAGAAAAAAAAATTGTATAATTCGTTTTCATGCTATCAGTGATTGCTTTTGTTTAGTAATCAGTCACTATAGTGCACAAAGACGTAAATACATACAACGAGATAATTCCGTTACGGCTAGTGATAAATAACACCAGCATCGTACCAAATATATGTCCAATGAAACATAGTTACATTAGTTACATATTATAATATGATTCCTTTACATTATTTTAGATTATAACTTATTTCTCATTTTGAACTCATAATAGTCGAGGTGATTTACAATTATTACTTAATTTTCTTTATAATATTATTCCTAAACATATTTTCTATACTTTCAAACTAATAGTCAATTCATGAACTATACTATACTATTCTACACGTATTTCATATACTTTATTTTAATAATTTAATAATTAATAATACCAATTAATAATATGATGTGCGATATAATTGTTGAGTTTGGTCATATATTCTTTAGAATATAAATCAATCAAAATACCAATATTTCATATAGGTACTTTTAAAAATGTACTTTTTAAATAAGTATTAATTATAAGATCGTAATGAAAATAATTTTTATATTCAATTAACATTTTGATATTTCTTATCTCTTGATTTTTCACTTGAAAAAATATTTCAGTATTATCTCTTTAATACTGTAATTAATTTTCCATCATAATTGGTTAAACTGTTTAATTATTTTACGTTTATTACATTTAACTCAAACCTTCACGAGACTGTCAGTATAATAATGATTTCAGTACCTATCTATAGGAATATTTAAAAATTAATTCTTTCAAATTATTGAACTATTTCACTCATTTTAATTTTTTCAGTATGAGTAAATCTTTAATCATAATATTCCCTTAAATATTTTAAATTTACTTTTAAAAATCAATTTTTATAAATTATTTGTCACTAAGATAATGTAAGTATTAGAAAATAAAATACACTTATATGTAATAACCATTACAAAACTACGCCAATAAAAGTTCGTTTAAAGGAGTTTTGGTATGTATTCTATAATATTCATTCTGATTTTTACATTGAATCAGTAAATTTTTGAATCTGAATTTTGATTTAAATGGTACTTTTGAAAGGTAATTTTTCGAAATTCCCATTAGTGTTTCCTAAATTTGGGAAAAACTACCCAAAATTTGACAAAAACGCCTTTCAAACACTTTTTTTATCATTAAAAATTATTTTTTTCCCTGTTCTTAGTGAAAAACTGGTTGGGTAAAATGATTAAAAAAAAATTCGAAATAATAATAAATTATATAAAATTTTAAGTTAAATAATTGTATTATAAAAACTGAAGCTCCGCTAAGAATCATTTTATCGAGGAATTTGTCCTACCCGAAGAATGCTGATAGTACGAAATATGCCTGGATTTTTCGATAATTAATATAAATTTTATTATTAACATATCAATTTTTTATGAAATTGTTATAAAAATATACCAATGATTCAATGATATTATCATTTAGAAGAAGTTTATTTTTTAAATATCAATTTTATGTTCGGAATATTTTTATAAAAAGTGTCGTGTTTTACCTATCATTATTATATTTATACTCAAAAACAAATGCATCATTGTTTGTCGAATTAAACCGTTTCCTTCGTGGGAAAATGAAATTTACACTATTCTTATATTAAAATAAAGAAACTAACATACTGTGTGCTCTTAATAAAGAACAGAAAATAGTGACACGGTCGAACCACGAGGTCGAAACATACATTAATCGCGCGTCCAATAAATTATTTAAACAAACGAATATTCAGTGTCGACAATGATGTGACAATTTTACATTGATATGCATACGAACAATTATTACATAGTTATAATTTCTTGTCACTCCTGTGTAATTAGGTATAGTAATTTTGTTCATATAACTTAATATCGATCAAATACGATGATTGAAAACGTGTTACACAGCTCTTTTGTTATTGATTTTAGATTCTGAATGAAGTGAAGAAGCTAGTGTTTTTACAATGATGTTCATTTTTTTTTCTTTTTTTGTTTTCTGTGTACAACTTTTCGTATAGAAATACTTGTCCTAAAGTTTCGATCAATAACTATTTGAAACCGGATTTGCCTCTAGATTGTACTTTAAAGAAGTCATTTTTTAAATTTCTCAATTCTTCAATTTTTTTTTTTGGAAAAAACTACCCAAAATTTGACAAAACCAATTCGGAAACCATTATTTTTTGATCCGAACTATATGAAAATTTAAAAATAGATAAAAAATAATATAAGAAAGATTTTGGAGGAAGAAAATTTTGAAAATGTGAAAAAAAAATTTTGGTCATTTTTCTAACATTTTTTTTCTCATTTATTTTTTATATTATTAACTTCCCTCGTTCAGAATCGTTTTATTTAAGAAACGATTAAAAAATTTAAGAAATTTAAAAATCAATTTTTATAAATTATTTGTCACTAAGATAATGTAAGTATTAGAAAATAAAATACACTACGCCAATTAAAGTTGGTTTAAAGGAGTATGTATGTATGTATTCTATAATATTCATTCTGATTTTTACATTGAATCAGTAAATTATTGAATCTGAATTTTTATTTAGATGGTACTTTTAAAAGGTTATTTTTCGAAATTTTCAGTAGTGTTTCTAAAATTTGGGAAAAACTACCCAAAATTTGACAAAAACGCCTTTCAGACATCAAATCGCGTTATACATTTGACACCGTCTGAGCGTTACGTTATTTTTGAATAATATGTGTTATTAGTGCAACATTTACAACGTTAAAAATCGAAAAAAAATATGTTTTTATAATATTATATGATGCGATCAAGAGTATATATTTTGATGGAAAATTAATTTTTATAATATTAAGTCGTTGCAGCGAGGAACCGTGATGGGATTGAATCGACTAAACGATATTATAATATAGACGCACTTAAACAAACTACCTGTGTATATACATATATTTATATATGTTTGGCCCGTTCGCACTGAATGTTTAATGTTGTATATTACGAAAACGACTTCCCGGCACACAGGCACGCGTTATTAATAAACAAAGTACAATGCATAATATAATAACAATAATAATAATATTTAATATTATTATACTATAGTGTTAACGTCCGCGCTTACTATACGTCTCGGGTACATAAAATATAATATTACGGAACGTACGTAAAACACAAGTGGACGATTAACACTGCACCGACCCGGAGGAGAGCCGTACACAATAATAATAATATATTCGTTTAAACAATAATCGACTGTGTAAATTTTCATAATAATAATAATAATAATAATAATTTCGAGTGCGATACGCACACGCGCGTTTAGAAAAAAAAAAACAATGACGTCCGACCGACACAGACGCCGCGCGTTTTTTCTCCTCACGTGGGCGCGAACGAATCGTAGTAGTATACACTCCGGCGGTGGTACATTATACGACGACGACGAGTTATGTCGTAAAAATAAAAGCCAAACACACATTTGTTTAAAACGCGCGCACACTAACACGTTGTCGCGTCACGATCCGTTCTCGTGTATATATATATATATATATATAATAATATTATAAGATATCAGCAAAAAAGAATTATTATTACACGCATTATTACACTGTACGCGTGGTGTATTGTCGGTCGTTAGGATGTTTGAGAAAAAAAAAAAAAAAAAAACGAGCTACAGAAAAAATGCCGACATCGACGATGTTCACTACTACTAGTGACGTGGAAAATACGTAATATATGTACACGTATGTCGGATGTCGGAGAAGTTAGACCGGTGATAATAATTGTTAACCGCCACTTTTCATAATAATTTTTTAACAATTAGCTACGTCTATTATCCCCGTAAATTTCGAATTCAGATCGTCATTAAGCCGCGCACACCGCTTTTAAGTGCTGCTTCATATAGTTCGTCGTACGTAAAATGTGTATATAATTTTTGAAACACAAACAAGCAACTCCCAAATAAATAAATAAATCCAAGTATAAATCGAAGAGATAGAAACACACACAGCACACGACGACGTTAATACGATACTAAATAAGTTTCTTGCCCTTGTGTGCAGACAAATTTAAGCTCATTACGATAAATAATTGAAAACAATGATAATTCACACCGGTCGACCCACATAATATACGTACACGTATTCGGTAGTAGTTAGTGTTACCATAAAACCACTCGATTAAGTAAGTAATTTACGACTTGAACGCTATGATATACAATAATATTACGTACTGTCACGACACTGATGGACTGAAAAGGCGAAAACGTCGAAAACAAAAATCATCACAACGCGTCAGACCGAGCTTTGTGTCAAACTAGGTTGTGTAGTTTAATGTCTATATACTTAATGCACTTATAGTGTCCACGTTTTTTATAAAGACTGCGTGTAATATTAGATTGTAAATCCAGTCAAGAACCACACGGCAGAAAAATTGACATTGTAACGAAAATATATCAAACACATACTTTTAATTATTTATTATTAACCAAACGCATAGTAAACATACACATTCACGTATCGTGTATACACACGGAGTTCTTTCTGAGTCAATCGTAATAATAAGTAGTTAAATATTTTTGAAAATTTTTCCATTATGTATTTTATTATTATTATTATTATTCATAATGGATGGAAATGTAATTTTACTAAATGACAAAAACCGTTTACATGAAATCTAATTTACGGGATATTTTACAGTTTTTTTGTAATATTTTCTTGTTTTTCGGAAAAACTATTGAGAATTTTGAAAAATTATCTCTTTTAAATACAATCCTCAATCAATTTCTGATCGACAAAATTACTGGATGAAACTTTTGATAATGTTTTACTAAATGAAAAAATGTTCACAGTAGAAAATTAGCAAACAGCATAAATATTGTAAAACCATTAGCTTCTTCACTGCACTCAGAATCTAAAATAAAATAGATAGAAAATTACGTATATATAAGTAGGTAGTGTGTTCTATATTCTATAAACTCTCAAAGTGTAAGTATAAGTAACAATAGCATTTTGTACTTTTTTGATAATTTATACCCGTTATAGAAACTAAGTGGTATTCTAATATTTACATTTTCTTATAGGTAGGAAATCAAAAGCAGTATTAATAATTTAGAGAACGCAGTTCTACAAATTGTTTAGTAGAATCGTCATAAAACAATCCATATAATTAATATTTAAAGAGTGTTTTTTTTTTTGCTTATTATTAACATACAAATTTATAACGCAATAACGTGTGAATTTACAAATAAATTTGAAAATGCTTCGGAATACTGGTGAGAGGGCAACTTGGAAAACATTTTCGGGGAGGCTAATATGTTTATATGATTAATTTAGCCCCCCGAAAAAGCATTAACTCTATGTAATTCTCAAAAACTCTGGAGGACTATGAGTAGTTTTGAGGGGTCAAGTCCCTCAAGTCCCCCTCTAATTGTGCCTTGGGAGGGAAAGCTAAAACTTACGTCCCATCACACTGCAATTACGTCCTTGTGTACGTAAGATATCGATCATCAGAGTGTGCTATTAACTAAATGGTTTTCATGGTGTTTCAGTAGACGTGACGTCGTGGAACAAGAGCATGGGTCAAAAATGGTCAAAGATCCGCAGGCGGTGCTCGTCGTTCAACACGGGCACCGGCAAGGCGGCGGACGACCGGCACCGCGGACGCCGCGCCGACGGCCAAGAACGCGGGCCGCTGATACCGCTGCTGGACGACTCGATAACGTCATCGTCGTCACCGCCGCCGCCGCCGCCGTCGACCACCACCATGCAAGACCTGTTGCGCGCCCGACTGAACGTCGGCGGCAACAAGCACCGACAGCGCCAACAGCAACAGCAACACGGCAGGCACCGGAATCATCAGGACCGCGAGACGGCCACGACGGCGGCGGTGGCCAAGACCAACGCGACCACGTCTGCGTCCACGTTTTACGTACCATCGCCGTTGCCGCGAACGGCTGGCGCGGACGGCGATGACACGGACGCCACCACCACGGGCCCTTGTTCGCTGCCCGCCGTGTTCGACGTCCTGTCCGCCGCCGCCGCCGCCGAGCACCAACTACTGCACCACAACCACCACCACCGGTTACAGCAACCGTCCTCGCTGTGCCGCGTCGCCGAGACGCCGTCGTCGTGCGGTTCGTCGGGGCGCGGCACCGCGGACGATTGCACCGGCAGCGACAGGTCGTCCGTGTCGTACAGCGATCACGGTTACAACAGCATCGCCAGCGCGACCTGCACCGCCTCCGTCGGATACGCGGACCCGGACCGGTGAGTGGATAAACTTATTAATATTTTAGATTCTGAACGAAGTGAAGAAGCTTTTGTTTTTTTTTTTACAATGTTGTTTATTTTTTTTTTTTTTTTTTTTTTTTTTTTTTTCCGCTCTGTAAACACTTTTTCGTATAGAAATACTGATCCAAAAGTTTCGATCAGTAACTTTATAGATC
>JAIPRM010009929.1:0-14231 GCA_025469315.1 Stegophylla sp. TES_Ste_2020 | reverse complement strand
AATTATTAAATTTTTTTTTTTTTTTTTGTGAAAAAACTACCCAAAATTTAAAAAAAACGTCTCGAAAACATTATTTTTTGATTCGAACCATATGAAAATTTAAACATAGATAAAAAATCATATAAGAAAGATTTTGGCGCAAGAAAATTTTGAAAATGTAAAAAAAAAATGTTGGACATTTTTCTAACATTTTTTTTTTCTTATTTATTTTTTATATTTTTAACTTTCTTCGTTCCAGAATCATTTTATTGAAGAAATGATTTATCGTTTCTTTAAAATTCAATACACCCGTCAAGAGAATCCTACCCGTCGTGCGAAGAACACCCATCGTGCGAAGTATGTCCGGCTTTTTTTTTTTTTAATACATATATGGTTTATCTTATATTCCTTCTCAAAATCTAACGCGCGTATTACCTATCGAACATTACATTTTAAACCATTACACCTTACTTTGTATTGTTTTTACTTTTTAGTCGAGTAAAAAGAGACGTGAACTCGTCGTTATATCATTATGTATTGTGTATTAAAAACACGCTCAAATTTTATTTCATCAAATATGGGTTCGCGATTGAACACTAATATGTTAAGTGCAGTTTTCTATAACATAACTACCGATAAAACAACACACAATTTGTTTGGCACTATATTATTGTTACCTATCAGTTATGAATCTGCAGCAGTTCGCAGCGTTCGCCGTGACGTGTTGGTGTCGAAACCAGTGCATATTGTACGTAGCTGCATAGCTCGGCAGTTAAAAACTGACGTGGTTTAATAAAACAATACCGATTTCAAAGATTATTATTATTATTATACAACCTACAGTGTATTATTTCGCCGGCCGTTACGTCACGTTGCGCGAGAACATTGGCGTTTTATTTTTTTTTTTCATTCCTTGCAGCTTTTGTTCCGAAACTATTCGCTCGCGTACAATGGAGCACATAAAAATATAATATTATAATGTACGCGCGCGTATATAATACGACACGAAGAGACTTCATACGCACGTTCGGTGGGCGACGACGGGAAATAAAAGGTCAGTAGGTCTCTTTCTAATGTGTATGTGTGTGTAGAATGACACTCATCAAACCACAACATTTTACTCGCGTATAATAATATAATATAAATACAATAATGTCGTTGTTACGATTGTGACGACCTAGAAAATTGACATTCCGTAGCACCGACGACGCATGCAGCGAATAATGCTTGAGGTGTCGAGCGTATTTATTTTCTTTTGCCCCTATTTCGCTCGCCCCACGGAGTGACCCGGAATTTCCAATGGACTCTGTCCAATACTGTCAAATCCTAGATCGCAAAATCCGTACGTCATATAGTCACATTTGTACGGTATAGTTTATTATTCATTTCGTTCATTACAATAATAATGTTTATGTATAGCTTTCAAAATTCGTGTAATTTTTATTCAAAGCATGTCGTAAGCAGTATTTGCCCGTGTTTTCGATTTCTCGGCCTAAATAGCAACGTGTGTACGTGTAACCCACCCACTGGCAGATTCACAACTCGTACGTATATCATCAGGGTCATCGCCACAAATACCTTTGAAAGAAAGCCGAGGACAGATTAGAAAATGTAAACAGTAAAACACTTTTCTTTTTATTTACACGTATCGTAATCGTAAAATAAAATACATTTCCAAAAATACCTTACTGAAATAATATTTCATTATTCCTCGTCGGTGACTGGGGCAGATCATGGAACCCAAAAAACTGTCAAAATGTTTCACATATTAAGTGTTTTCATAAACGTTTAAAAAAATTTCACTTTCACAGAAATTTGAAATGCTATTAGAATTTTTAGAAAACTCATGGAGTTCTTTTTTAGGAAAAATGAATTGCGATATATAGTCATAAAGTTATTAGAAATTTAAATACCAACACTTCAAATGTATAAGGACAATTTTTCGCATTGAACCTTTCATTTTAGTAAGTGTTGTTGGACTTTAATGAGTTTTGTTAAAATGTTTTATTTTTTTCTATACCTCGTGTATTTAATTTTTGTAAACATCCGGAATCTGATAGAAATTATTGCTGATTTTGTATGTACATAATATTTCACTCTCTGCTCGTCTTATTTGTTCCAAGTCAATACGCCACCGTGTGTACACAGATAAGTGGTCAACCGGATATGATGTACCCTCAAAATATTATTTACCACAAAATATGTTTACACATAGATGTCTACAATACAGTACAGTTATCAATTAAAACACCTGTTGTATTTATTTTAGCTCGTTTTAGCTAGTGTATCTAATTAAAAATGCTTGCTAATGGTTATTAGTTAGACTTTTAATTATGTACCTTGGATCGGGTGACTGTAAGTTGCACCCCAATATATCTTTTTGATGTAAATTTCGTAGCGAATATTTTTTGGGGTTTCGTCAATTGAGTCCGGATATTTTTTGGGTACATGTAAATTGCGTCCTATGAATTTTCTAGGTGTATGTAGACTGCGTCTAACAAAAGTCCAAAAAATTGTATTCAAATCATGTTTTAAAGTTCGACGCCGTCGCTTCGCACTATTTCGCATTATATCGAGTGTTTCTGCGCTCCTCAGTTCCCTTAGTTGCTTCTCAAGCTCGTGTGACGCCCCTCACGTTTCACGTTCAATTTAAATAGATATTAACCGGCTTGCTGTGCAACGTAGGGACATTTCGGCTTGATAATCAGTAATTATCGATAAGTTTTTGAGTAACCAAAGACATGGTTTCACCACGTTATGCCAATATAAACTGTAATAACACACGGGTCTCAACTAACGTATGTACCTAAAAAATATGGACAACAGCTAAACAACATCATACCTTTTATCGAACCTTTTATCGCGATGCAATACCGTTTTGACACTACTGTGTCCAGGACCAAAATATTATTATGATTTATAGTTGTTAAGGACGAAAATAATATATCGATTATGGACTTATGGTAAATAGTTTGTTGAACTCACATACATCAGCTACGTATGTTATAATATTAAAACCCAACAAAAATCACAATAATATTTTAGTTGCAGAGAATTTTATTTTTAGACGAATGAACTGCTATTGTATGAACAATATTCATTGACAGTGCATTTCGTGAACGGCAACATACAAAAAGTATTGGTAGAATAAATCGAGAAATCATTATTTTTGAAGGGAGATATGTAATATAGTATATAGTAAATATTTTAAAAAGTATCTATTAAAATGATGAGCTAAGCAAATTTCACACATTAAAAATAATGGACTATATTATATAATATTTAAGCATTTTTTAAATTAGATATTAAAATTTAATACTTAGATAATAGCAAACTTTTTTAAAAATAAACCTTAAAAAGTAGACGTTTTGTGACTATTAGTCTTTTGATTCACAATAAATTAATTTATTATCTAATTCGTTTGCAGTTGACTTCAATTATTATACATTGTACTAGAAAATTAATCATGTATATTATGTGTTGCGATTAGAAAAAAATCTACAAACAAATTTCAATTGAAATCGTAGTTATTTAATAGTCTTTGTCTCATTATGAATTACGTATTAACTTTTTTTTTTTTTTTAGGCTCAGTTAAGACTTCACTTATGTCCGGTTCGTCATTCAACGTCACATGGCATCTGGCGTATCCTCACCGAGTAAGTACATAAATATATATATATATATATACAATTATATACAATTATACATACTCATCATAATATACCGGAGGTCACAACCTCATAATAAAATACGTCTGAAATCGACGACGAAACGTGTGAGCGAAATCTCCGCATTAGTTGTGCAATCTCGAAGCATCCCGGATGACGATTTTATTTTATAATTACCTTTACGAATTATCGTTCGCGATTGCTTGACCCACAGTGCGTTTACCTGTAGTGACGTAGCTAGGGGAAGAGATTGTTTTTTTGTTCTGGATAATAGAAGAATGAATAGGCCACGGAGTTTATGCAAAAAGTGAACATTTTGAAAATTAAATTTTTTAAGCTGTGTTAATGTGTTTATTTCAGAGGGGTAACTGAAGGACTTCCCTTCCCCCCCCCAAAGAAAAATTTATACTCACCGATAAATAACTAAACATATTATACACTACATATACGTATACATTATACAGGTCCCTCTTCCCTCAAAAATTTTTGATAATCCCCCCAAGCATAAGGTCTAAAATAAACATGGTTTTTAAGGGTTTCCTTATCGTGTAAAACGTACCCCATGCACTCATTTATTTATCAACTATGATGTGTTTAATTAAATTGCGTCACTCTCCATGTATGAATAACTAATCTGGTGTTTGGTATACACTACACAGATTAGGTATTTTACCACCGGATGTCTTTATTCCGGAAATTTTGTCGGTATACATATTATTATCATTATGTGACTATGTTCTCTTCCTCCCCCCCCCCCCAAAAAAAAGCATCCAAACCTTCTTTAGATACTTTGAAAATTGTATCAAGTTAATGTCCTTAGGGAAGCTAAAACGAACAAATAAACATGTTAACCTCCCTCCTTCCCCAATTTTTTATCCTAATCGCCTAAAACGTGTTTATAAAATATATGGAGGATCTTCAGTAAATTTTAATTTATTAGAGACTTTATTAAACTGAGACGTGAAGATTATAAAAAATTGTAAGGGGTTTTTCAGATATAGTTGAGGCTTGGCTCTTCAGCCCTCCTTCCCTATGCTTATGGCCATTATAAATAAGATTTTGTGAAAAAGTATTATTACACACATATAAGTATAATAAAAATGTACAGTAGGGTTGCCATAAGAGTTAAAATACTGATTGGGATATTTACTAATAATTTCCGCAATTAAAAAAATAATTATTTGTTATTTTAAATAAATTTAAGAATACAGAGTTAATACTTACTTATTTTATAGTATCGTTTAAATTTTAACATATCTACTGATGAATATTTTAACTTTTTCATTTTCGATTATTTCTATATCATTTGGGGATGAGTAAATTATTATAAGCGTACATATTTTAATAAACAAAAACATAAATAATCAAAAGTCGAAATAATACCAATGACTAAATTTGAAATGATTAATATTCTGATTGAATAAATTGATTTATTATTTGAATTATTATATTTTTCGTACTTTTAAACCTACTCCAATTGCATTGAAAACATAATTTATATAAGTTTTGGAATTTTATTAATATCTACATGTCCGGGACTTACAGACGTTCCAACGGGACAACCGGGATCGAAGTGACAAACTTGTGTTATGTCCCGATGTACTGGGGCGTATGGTAACCCTTATATATTTAACCATCGTCAGTACTTTTCATCAGTGTTATTACTTATCATAATAGGTATATTATGGTGTGCCGATTATTACGTTTTTTGCGAAAAGACTAGGTTCTTTGCAAAGAAGTAGCCCATTTGGAGTAAATTAACTTTTTCCCCAAACGGCTTACCAATTTTCAAATTTTTTGCAAACAGATCAAGAGCAATTTGGCCGTTTAAAAAATAATAATTATTTTTCCGAACGGCTGTTTATTTTCAATCCAGCTTCCATCATTATTATTTTGCTAACAAAGGGAATGATTTTTATATTTCAAAAATTTTATAGGAGGGGCGAATCCCTAATCCCTCCTCCCTTGTGGACACGTCTGGCGCATTGTTGAACAGCAAAATTATTCAGCAAATAAACACTTCCGACTAACCAGTCAATTGTTCTGCATGATTTCTACATGATTTCATAGCATAGTGTCAAACACCGCGTACTGTCGATCACTACCTGTTACATAATCGAGGTGATATGTTTTTGTCTCTTGTTTTCTTTTTATGTGGTTCGTTTTAGTTTATGCAGAGTGGAACGAAGAAGCTGGCGATTTTACAATAACATTTTTTTTTTTTTTGTGGAAACACTTTATTTACTGAAAAAGTGCTTGAATCTTAGTGAACAAGTATGTTGGTATACATATAGATGTATTTGGATTATTACATCTATAGTAGCATATGTTTCCGATAGATAATTGAATTTGCATGGGGTTTTAAAGAGGTTATTTTTCAAAATTCTCAACAATTCATTCCACAAACAAGAAATAACTACCGAAATCTTAAATATAAAAGGTAAAATTTGCCGTAAACTAGATTTCTATACAACTTATTTTAGTAATTTATTGACGACTCCAAAACTAATCATTATGTACTTACTTACACATATACACTAAAAATTTTCACCCATTATCAACGTATAGACTGAAAAACTTTCAAAATAATTTGATCATTTTTGAGATAAAACATGTAGAATTTCGGAAATACTTAGTTTTTAATGTTATCAATTTATCATATTAGAATTAGAGACATTTATTAACTTTTAAATTTGAATACATACATGCGAATTATATCGATGATATTGAGAACGTCATATTTTTTTTTATTTCAAACTTCCTTAAAATTGTTTTTTATCTTTTTATTTACATTATTTAAAGTATGTAATTATATAAGTGTTCAAAATATGTTTGACCTTTTTCTGAATCTTATTTCATGTCTATACTGAATTATTGTGTGAGAACATCCGTAAAATTTCAAAGATACGTAATATACACCTATAATATTACTAAAATAATAATTTTTAATATTGAGCTATTAGATTTTCCCTGAAAAGTAGTTGCATCTCCGAGTCAGAAACTGTTTTTGTAATATGTAATCAGCAGACCATTATCCAACGCAGATATATAGTTGAATACGCTAATGACGGAGTCGTTGATTATGCTCCGCACACTGACCCCAACACGATCTTTAAATATCTTTAAAACCGTCTAAATCTTGATGACACTTACTGACGCATTAAAATTATAAAATTGCCGCCCTCCGACTCAAGTATCTCCTTTTTTCTCATAAGACCAATCAATTCCAAATTCGAGCTCTGCGATGCAACATCATCTCTAGGGCAGAGACTGGAGACTGAAACCAAACCGAAGATAACCAGTTCTGGAACTCAAGAACCCTTAAAATATTAGGAACTGGAACTGAATTTTTACATTTTAAAATAATCGAAATCGAACTCGAAACTCTTATTTTAAAATGAAAAATATCAGACTTTACTAAAACTATTAATTTCGATCTTGTTCTTAAAATTTTGAAATTTTGAAAAATTTTTCAAAATTGTTTTCTCAATTTATTATTTCTCATTTTACTTTTCAAAATAACTTTTTATAAAAATTTGTAATTTTTAAAAATCGGTTCTGTAACCCAAGAACCCTTAAAAAATTGAGACCAAAGCCCGTACTATGACGTTAAGAAAAAAAAAATGAGGACCGGAACCATAAAAACCAAAAGGTACCAGTTCTTGATCTAAGAGTAACCTTTGACAAACGTCTACCCTAGTCAAAACGTAAACGTTTGTCGGTTCATCCAACACAAAACTCTCTATTACATAATATAATTTGGCCACATTATGTAAAAAAAATTTAAAAACATTTCTGAGTTTTATATTGATCACAATATTATCACAATAACCACGGTAACAATAATATTATTTATCATTTATTTTATTTTCACTGTCCACTATCTCATCAATTGACCATTACTGATGTGTTTATCATATTTTATCAATCTGTGTAAAAAATTAACTTGGATCCTAAATAATTATTTATGAAATTTTTGAAATCGAAACAGAGTTTTTAATTATAAAAGTAAGCATTCTTTTTTCAAAAATTAATTTTTTTTAAGTACAAAAAATTATGCAGTGTAGGCAAAATAAACAAATAACTTACTTTGTACAAAATCAGAATGAAGATAAATTATTGAAACCTATTCTAAAATTAACCAAAATTAAAAAAATAAAATATTTAAACAAATAAAACATAAAACTCGTGCAAAGTACCTAAAAGGTAAAGCCAGGTGACTTCTTCCATCAGCCAAATAAAATCAAATAATAATTATTATTTATTACAATAATGAATAGTTTGCGCTATAGCGGAGACACTTTATAAATAAATTACCAGTTGCAAGCTTATGCAATAAGTTATTTACTAGAAACAGAAAAAAACAGAAAATATATTAATACAATATATAAAACTGTATTATCAGTTTATCATTTATTCATATTCATACTGTATTAGTGTTATAACTTATATTTGCAGATTTTGTGATATTCTGGATAAAAAAAATAAAACATTCTAAATTAATTGTGAAAATGATGTTTTAGTTATTTAGCATGGACAGTAATTTTTTAACTATTTCGCCTAAAATCGGTAAATAATGTTACTATGAATGATAGTTTTTACTGATCAATAAAAAAATTATTATGTTTTATTTAACATAAAATATTTAAAATTGATTATTATGTTTAATAATTATTATGTTTTATATTAAGTACCACAAAAAAAGTTCACGAATATTGCGTATAAAACGAGTTAAGATAATCATAGTCGTTGAAGGTTTGAGAGAAACAAATATTTTAAGTTTTCGTTTCGTTTTTTTCTTGATTTTATTCGGCGAGTACAGTCTGATCTAAAAATTTGCAATGATTTGTTTTACAATCAATCAAAAAGTTTAAACGAAAGGCGAGTATTTTCTCATTCCTCGTAAGAGAATATACGGGATACAAGTCTCATTCATGTTTACGGTTTAGGTCATAAGACACATATGCACTAAAATTAAATTACCTATTTTAGATTGGTAGGTTCCTGTTTGTGGATCTATCCAAACATGTATTATTAGTGGTTTACATATTTTAATGAATGAACTCAATGCAATATACCGCGCCAACAATATAAATTGATTATTATATAGAGGACATAAATAATAAAAAAAAAAACTCACTATACCTATAGTGTATTTTATATAAATATTTTATTAGCTGTAATATTATATTTGAACTCTCCTGTACTCGCCGCCCGGACGTACGAATACAGGAAATCATTTTTACGAAATACAATACAACAATTATGTACGTTGATAATTATTATTTTACCCCGAGCCCGTGTAATTTATCGTACATTGATTAGTTTTTGATAGCACAGTCGTAAACCATAATAATCATCGGGTAGATGGACGTTAAATGGCAATGAATCGCGTTCATAGTAAGTTGATTACACGATTAAAAAAATGGCATCTTAATATTATTATACTCACTTGTTGACTCGCGCACGGTGGCTACTGACTGTTGAATTTTGCGTGAAAAAAAAAAAAAAAATTATCCAATTTTAAACCCACGCGACTTTCGAACGCGTTTATCGCCTTGAGCCATTTTATTACACAGTAGTCACTTAACGGCTTTTATAGATTTAATATTCTCTAGTTTTTTTTTTTTTTTTCTTTACGTGTCTTGTGTACATTTTTCATTACTTTCTCTATAATTCCTGTCAGTATAATCTGCTGTCTGGTGAAGTTTCGAGATCACTAAGAATCACTAGAGTGTATAAGGTCACTGACTCGAATCAAAGCGCCACACTTAAACTCATATGTGTCCAGACAGATTTGCTCGTAAGGTTCGCGAGTATCGTATATATAGGTATAAGTACCACTTTTACTCTGTAGAATATCCAATTTTGTCTATATAAATCATGGATTTTCTCTCAAACGCGCGCGCGAAGCTGTACAGAGAAGTTTTTATTAATTGTCTGAACACGTCATACTTTTTCATTGACGTTTTATTTAATAACATAATATGTTTTCAGGGAGGAATCAAGCTTCAAGTTTTGGACAATTATCAGAGGCCCGTATTGGATTTAACACCGGTCACAAAAGATTCTGAATTTTTAAGGACCGATGCTACGTGAGTGAAACTCTAAACTATATTGTTTTTAAATTACAAAATTAATTTTACTTCGGAATTACTTTTTAATAAACAAAAACTATAAAAACATTATGAAAATATTATGTACATAACAATTATGCGGTTTTAAACCATTCGTCGATGATTATAATATTTATGCAAATCTCGACTTAATGATTAACTTTCACAAATGATGTACATTGCCAAAGATAAGGTGTAAAGAATACAATATTAGGTATTCAATAACTGACTCGTGTTCCTGTGTATGCATACTGAGATCAGTGGCGTTTTCGTTTACGGATTACATAACTGAGTATTAAATAACAAAAATAAAAATCCTGATTACAAACATGTGTCATTCGAATATTACTAACTATAGATGTTTTATGAGTGTTAAGTTTTTAAAAATTATGTAACTAGGTATTAAAATATTATTCTATCTTATAACAAGAAGTTTCAAGGAATAAAACAAAAAAATTTATTAACAAATTTAGATTCTAATTCTCTGCCGTCTTATCGCTCTTTAAATAATAGTTAAATTCAAAATATAGATACAATAGGTACCTTGTGCGTACTTAAATTACGTCATCATTATAAGAATTGATTAGTGACTCAAGTTTAGTAAATTAGGGAGGACGAGTTTCTTATTATTTTTTGAATCTATAATTTGATGAATAAGAGATGAGTTGTAGAAAAAGGAGAGTAAACTTTTTAGACTCTCAGGCGTCTGACAATTAGTAATCAAAATGGTTTAAATATGCTATTAACATAATATTATGATTTCTATTCGCGTTTGACATAAAACGTATTCAATTATTAATTGTTTTTGATATTTCATAACGTATTTTTATAATTATATAGATACCGACGAGTGAAATTAAATTAAAATTATAATATACATTGTTTTTTATTTATTTTATTTATTTTTTTTTAATACTATAAATTACGATTTTAATAAATACCCGCCTATTATAATACAATACTATACGTAGGGTTTAAAACATTCATAATTACACGTGTAAAAGTAGTTGTTGCATAGCTCGTTTAGAAAGTAGACGTTTCACGCCAACGTCGATCTCCGTGTAGGTTGGGCCTGATACTAGAACTTAACAATGATAACGCCGAAAATGTATTAGATGGTGTGTATACCTACCTAGTGAGAATTCGTATCCTGCGGCCACCCGTTCTTATAAAGTCATCCATTTCATTTTAAAATCTGTTTAGAATAGAAAATGAGTATCGTAAAAATAAAAGTAAAAACATATGATATAACTTTTTAAGAATTTACTGGCTGTCGATTAACTGCAGTTACAAATTAACATATATTACATATTAACAACTGTACGTTATCGTGGATACGATAATAAATAATAAAAAACGTTTCATTGTTTTAATTATTAACAATACAATAAGAATATTTTTAATAACTACCTGTAACTATCCGTATTATTCAAAGTATCTTGCTGATAACAACGACGTTTTTTTTCTAGACCGCATTCATACGCATAACACTTTATAATATTATAAAACAATTTAATACCTTATAATAATTTATAGACTCGGTATTTTTATTATGAGTGTAATTTCGACGCAAATTGGTATGACTACAAAATGGTGGTGTTTCTACTATATTTTTAAACTACCGACCATTAGAATAGATGTGTAATGCGTAAATTTGTTTGTTTGTTTATTATTTTTTGCTCTTACTTTCCATTATTATTATTATTTTTTTTTTTTTTTTTTTGACGACAAATATTATTATTTTTATGGTTCATTACTATCGAATTGAGCGATTTGTGACGTCAATATATGACAAGTGTGAATACGTAAGACAGCCATCAGTTGGTAAATAAACAACTACAGTAAAACCTCTATTAATGGACACTTCTCAAAAATGAACACGATCCTGACAGTGGGCACTCACGTTGCCCGAAAAAACGTGCGTGTAATATGAGTGTTGTAGCCTCTAAATTTAATAAAGAACACTCTAATTGATCTCGTTTTTATAGAAGTATATACACTACCGGAAATAGGTACTTATTTCAACATTCGTATCATAATTAGAACCAATAAAATATACGAAATACTCCTATATTGACTGTCATTATTTTGTTATTATATTCTTGAACATACTGAATGTAAAGCTAACGAAAATAGCCCCATAATAGCTCCACTTAGAACCGTTTTATTTAATAAACAATTTATAATTTCTTTAAAATTCCACACATTCACAGCGAGTATCCTAACCAGAGGAACGAAGAATACCTATGATGCAAAGCTTTTTTTTATAATTTATATTCGTAATATACTTGTTATGAAATTTCATTACTTACATTTAAATTTGTATTAAACTCAATAACTATTACCGCTACGAATACAATATAAATTTAAAATTCCCAAGTTTGAAAATTTTCTTAATTCGCCACGACTGTTATCTAAATAGAAATTTCATTGGAGTGAGCACTAAAATGGAGTAAGAGTATATTCTAAAAGTTTTATTAGTGAATTTCTAAATTATTTCTCGACTACATTAGTGTATATAATAATATATAAACTACTAATTGACACTCTTTTTAAACTTATTTAAATTAAATTTATAAAAATACTAAAAAATCTGTTGATCTTTTTATTTTGCAATGATTTGTAACTAATTATAGAAAATCTATAGAAACAATCTAAATGTTATGACGATAGAATATATCTCTAAGATTAATGAAATCCATACATAATAATGAACACGTAATATATTAATTCAGTGAAAACGTTTTTTGCTGAGGGGACAGGTAAATATGATATTTCAGAAACATGCAGTGGTGCTGAACTTCTTTTACGGTGCTCGGTTTGGGAAATAAATTTCATCATAATAATGGAAATGAATTGAAGGTAACCAAAATATTTCTATAAGAGTGTCAATCATTTTGATAAGTACAAATGCGTAATACTATTATTAATTTTCTCATTATCTTATATCAGTTAATATAATAATATTGTGCACAAAAATTAAAGCACTTTTTTCAAAAAAGTTGAAATAAATAATATGTTATCAAATAATGATGCGTTTATAAAATTTCGAGTATCGATACTTCTTTAAAAAAACGTATCCAAATATGGTTTGACTATATAGACTTATATTAGTATCCGCAATCCAGCCAGTATTTTCGACACTTATAAAATTAAAACTTAATTAATCACGTAACGACACCAAACAGAGTATAGTTTACTATTGTAAACAATATGATATTATGTATACTAGATATATCGTTATTTTTAATCTTATGCTAACTCGTGATATAGATAGGTGGTACCTAAATCAGAATGTAAAACAATGAGTAAAAAATATATTATATAATTTTAGTCGCCAATATACAGGGTGCCCCAGTGTAATTTGACAAATACAATAACTTTCGTTATGTTAATAAAATTCAACTTTTTTAAAAAAATACATAAATATTTAGCATTGTGCTACAGCAATAACGTATACATTAATTTTTATTGTTATGTCAAAACCAAAATTTCCAAACTTAAAATTTTATGCTACAGTTTTACATAAAATTCAAAAAATACCCGTTTTGTAAACCTGATTTTTAGAAAAATTTTGGTGGGAAAGTATCTTATTGACATTTGGTCATTTATTTATTATAAGTTTTTAAACTTTTTGAAAATTTGAATTAATTATCACAAAATCATTCAAGATTAAAAATTATACTCAGTAAAATTCACACTTACAAAAAATTTAAAAAATCATGTTAAATAAATTACCAAACCTTTATAAAACATTTACCACCAAAATTTCTCTGAAAATCAGTTTACAAAATGCCTATTTTGAGTTTTTTCAAAAACTGTAGTGTAAAATTTCGCTATAATGCTGTAATGTGTTATATATATGTACATACATTTTCTTAAATAAAGTTAAAAATTATTTATAGAACAAAAGTTATTGTATTTGTCGAATAGTACTTGGGCACCCTGTATTGATATAATATTTTGATTGGACTGTAAGAGTTACAATGCACTGGTTGTATTTTTGATGTTACTATCGTGATAACACTCGGACTAAATCATTATATCATTCACAAAGGGGAGAAAATTAGCTATTTTTTTCCATTCCGCCGACTTCGGACTTACCCAGTCGTGTTTTAATCTCGTTGTTGATGTCTAATATTATTACACCTATCGGTTATTGAAAAAAAAAAATCGAAAATGCACGTACACCGCGCGTTTGTAACTATATCACGTCGACCATTTTATCACGCGTTGATTGACACAAGAATGGAATTGCGCCCCGAGTCGGATCGGACCAGTGGGCGACGACAACACTTGTATAATAGTATGACAAAACGTGCTCTTTCTTCGATCACTCGAATTATATTTTATAAGCTGTATATATATATAACTTGAACGTTGTACGCAGTTTTTTTTTTTTTGCTGTTTGAAATGATACGAATCCCTACGAACGGCACCGCGGCACACCTTCCACCGCGGTGGTGGT
>JAIPRM010009928.1:0-14232 GCA_025469315.1 Stegophylla sp. TES_Ste_2020 | reverse complement strand
ACCCAACCCCCACCCCCCCCAAAAAAAAAAAAAAAAAAAAAAAAAAACACGCCACTGGTATATAATCGGTACGTCGAGATAAACGCATACATAAAATATCTATTTAACAGACGATGCGGCTCACGTTTCAGTAATATTTCACCTTTTTCGCCGCTCACTGTCACCACGCGTAAGTAAGACTTGACTTGTGCCGCAATAAAAAATTAAAACCGAAATCATGCTGACGGTTACGGTCGGTTATCATACACATCCCGCTGTCTTTTTCAAACTGCTGACAACTCAGTTATCGCGGGAATTCGGATGTTTAAACTCGGCTGAAAACTTTCAGGTAAAACCCTCCCACTCGAAATCGGACACTTTTCCAATGTTCTTATCTCACCCCGCCCGCTTTTTCTTATAAATATTTACCATAGAACTGTACTCGGTGTATGAGGAGATACTTACACTATAGCCGTTATCCTATGGGCAAGTGGAAGTGTTGAACAAGGAGATATTATAAATCGGCGCGTGAGAAAATTTATCGAGTTCAGACCGTTTGTCCGTTTATTATTATTATTCATACTGGTTTTACTGTAAAAGCCATTAATAAAAAAATAAAAATAAAAAAAATAGCCGGACATACTTCGCACGACGGATGGGATTCTCTTGACGGGTGTATTTAATTTTGAAAAAAACGATTCTGAACGAGGGAAGTTAATAATATGAAAAATAAATGAGAAAAAAAAAATATTAGAAAAATGTCCAAAATTTTTTTTTCACATTTTCAAAATTTTCTTGCGCCACCAAAATCTTTCTTATATGATTTTCTATCTATGTTTAAATTTTCATATAGTTCGGATCAAAATATCCGAGGTTTTCGAGTCTTTTTTGTCAAATTTGTGATAGGTTTTCCTATAAAAAAAAATTGAATAATTGAGAAATTAAAAAATGACCTCTTTAGAGTACAATCTAGAGGCAAATCCGGTAAAAAAAAATAAACATCATTGTAAAAACACTAGTTTCTTCACTTCGATCAGAATCTAAAATAATAAATAGGTACCAAGTGAAGTTTGTCTTCACATTGTGTCCAGGCTTCCTGACCTGCAGCAATGCTAGCATATTTACAAAACGACAGATGAAAGACAGACAGTGGGCAGACGACTGGTACCTAATAACCAGCCTAACCAACCTAACCTAACCTACTTAACCAATCTAACAGAAGAGAAGGAGATGGAGATATGATGAAAGAAAGCTATGATAATGGATCCCCCGAATCCGTGGGGCCCTCGGGCAGGGATAAAATAATGTCCAAAGACTTTTTAACTATCGTTTTTTGTGGTGAGCCCGTTAGCATGCCCCTCCACAAAGGCATGAGCCCCTCCACCACGACAAGGTGGGCTCATGGAGGGGACCTACCTACTTACCTACCTACCTACCTAACCTACCTAAACCTGCCTAACGCGCACACGAATTCCGTTTTAAATATTGCGTGTACTTATAAATTTAAGTTAAAACACTCATGTACCTTCACATTATTAAGATTACACGTCCACGGCATCAAGCGACTTAAGCAACCACACAGGTTGTTAACTGCGAATTACCGATGCCCTTTCCGCCATCACGCATGCGTACCTTCAGCGAATTAAATAACGCAGGAAACAAGGTGTCACAAAAAAAAAAAAAATGTACACATAATAGATAAAACGGATTTGGTAAGAAGAAAGAGAGAGAGAAGAGAGAGAGAGAGAGAGAGAGAGAGAGAGAGAGAGAGAGAGAGAAGAGAAAAAGAGAAGAGAGGAGAGAGAGAGAAAGAGAGAGGAGAGAGGAGTGAGTGAAACCGATCGGCGAGACGAGCTCTCCATTGCCGCATCGGTTTGAACACTGCGACGAGACGACGGTCTAACGGCCGCTATGAATTTTATTTTATTATTGAAAGCAAAACTATGTTCATACCCGATTGGCTATTGGGATATTTAATCAAATAAGATTTTAAACTATTAAAATATTATATTATTATACATACCACCTGTCCTGTCAATTAACGTTAATATTACGATAATTATAATAACAACAATAATTAAAAAGACGCAATAAAACATTACCGATCAACCTCTCAACCTTTTGTGTGTTATAATAACAATTATGTAATAAAATAGGTAATTTATCCGTACTTTCTCCGATTTTTTTTCAATCAAACCCTTGTAAAATGTTTAAATCTTTGTCCGTAAGAAATTTTTAATTGCACAAAAATGTTCGCAACGAAATTTTCAAAATGCCGTACTAAAACCGCACGTAAAAAAGGGCTAGTAGGGGCTAAGCTCCTCCAAAGAGTAATTTTAATCCCCCCCCCAAATCGCAATAATTAAATGAAATTCGAATAGATAAATAATATCATTAATTATGGAAATTATATAGACAATTTGTAGAATTTTTTAATTAAATTTATAATTGCTGGATATCATGTACGATGTACGTATAACGCTTCTGAACGTGTGTCCACGAAAAGTTCTAAATTATTTTTCGTCCAATCATCTCGTTCATAAAACACAATTAACGGAGTAATAACTTTATGTCTACCATGTAATATATTATTATCGTTGAAAACTATAATCGCAATAATTTTCTTTTTTTTTGTCTCAGAACTTCAACATTACCGCCAACGTTGCTCACAAATTGTCTGTGGCAAATAATTTTTTTTTTATCGTGTAATCTCGATGGAATTAATCGGCAATAACCACTTTGGGATTATTATTTAGTGAAGTTTCTCGACGATAAGTTTCCGAAAAACCCCAAAACGATCGTGTACGTGACTATTTCGCGAATACTGTGAGCAAACACACGTAATACGTAACGTACATTATATTATGCATTATTGGAAATTATGTGTTTACAAAATGTGTCCCATCGGGTGTTTTTTTTAATAAAATTTTCTAAAACAAGTTTTTTTTTTATTAATTACTGGTTGTCAAATCAATTATTATTACAAGTGATACAAAGCAGCAACGCAATTACTCAAGAGACACGTTGAAATCTTACAAACGGAATTCAAACCACTTTTAGAACAAAAATTATCATCATTTGATTTAATTAAAATAACTGATTAAATTTGAAAAAAAATCAATTTATTTAATTGTTTTTTTTTTTTTTTTTTTTAACTGCTTGATAATAAATCATTAATCAATTAAACAAAAAAAAAAACTCCAAAGATAACCTAGTGACAGTATTAAAACTAAATTAGATTCAGCTCTAATACTGGCCAATAAAAAAGATTTGCAAAATATCTAAAATATTATCTGGTGAAGTGAATATAATGTGACAAATCTAGGATTATTCGAAGATATTATCATCCTCGAAGATTCTTCGTTATTTCAAAAAAAAAAAAAAACACTAACACCTAGAGCAAATGCAATTTCTCAGGTAAATATGAATATAAATCGAATCAAGTATTTAGGATTGTATTAATATATTTGTTTCATATAAGTTTCAGATTTAAAACGAATGACTGATGAAGGCGCACCGAATACACATAGGATACAATACAATTGACACAATATTATAATGAATCAATTTCATTTTGAGTATTTGTTTTTTCAAACCGTTAAATTTAAATATATATATATATATATGTATTTATATTTAAAAATACGAATAGATAACTCTTGTTTATTTCAAAATATTTGCAAATGATTTTTATGTTTTTTTTTTTTTTTTTACACAGTACAAATTTCAACTTTAAAGTGCATGATTTTAAGATTTTGATGCATATTTTGCCCAGGATTTAGTATATTATTGCATTTAGAGTATGAAAATACGAGTGCTGATTATTACCATACTAATAAATGGTCACATTTATTTTTAACTATAAAATTATTTGAAGTGTATGAGAAGTTAAAATAAATTATGTTTTTGAAAATTTGTTAGGTAGAGACAAAGGTGTTTGTACCACTCGGTCGTCTGAATGTTTTGAAAGTAAAAACATTATTTTGTGTATTAAGTACTAATGTTTAATATAATTATACGGTTTTCCGCTTTAAACATAATTATTATTATTATTATTATTATTATTACACTATCAATTTGTTTTTATAACGTGGGTAATAAAATAAACATAATTTATTGCACGTAGTACTTATTAATATTCGATCGTTTGCGTACCGTTATGGACGACATCGCATCAATCACAGTAGCAGTTATAGCAGAGGTTCCCCCCAACCATTTTTGATTCACGTGCCCTCCCCCCCCCCAAATATTTTCAAACAATTCTGAGGTACCCTAAAAACTATATTTTCTATATTAATATATCGTGTATTTATATTATTTATAATTTGTAACTTTGTTTTTTCTTTAGCTATGGGTATAACGAAAAGTGGCAAAATTGTATATATTATATTTTATTAAAAAATTAATACATTTTACATTCCGAGTGAAGCGAAAAAGCTAGTATTTTTACAATAATTATGTTTATTATTATTATTATTATTTTTTTTTTATGTGTTTACACGTTTTCGTATGGAAATACTTGTCCAAAACGATTCGACCAGCAACTTTTTTAATCACGATTTGCTTCTAGACGGTACTTTCAAGAGGTAATTTTTCCAAATTCTCAATTGTATATTAAACCAGTATGTCGATTAAAATAGATAGAACATTACAGTATTACTCTACAAATTATAAAAAAAAATAAAACATACTAGGTTTTATATAATCAATTGCTATTGTACACATACATTATATTTTCCATAAAATTATTTAAAAAAAATTATAATTCAAACATTTTGGCGGCACCCCGGTTGGGAATCACTGAGTTATAGTAACACAGCAGTACTACTACATTAACAACGATAATAACTGCTGCAATAATATAAATATAACGGGCACACTGTGCTATGAGCGTTCGAATGTGTGTAATTCGACATAATCGTAAGTGGTCATCGTTTTCACAGAGTACTTACCTATTATATTATACATTGTTATATTCGAGTGCAAACAGATATTATATTATAGTAGCAAATAAACCCCCGGGTCAGGATGCAACGGCAATCATGTGTGTGTGTGTGTGTGTGTGTGTGTGTGGTAATTTTACTTGGAATCGTTTCGTGTACTTTGGTCAAGTATGGTTTATCGTGATTTTGAAATGTCAGTGATGCATCTCAGCTCTCGGATCTGTTTTATCATTACTGTTCCCAGGTTTTGCGAGGCCCTGGGCATCATTATGATATTCAAGGCCCTTGAATTTTCAACGTTACATTGAAATTTAATGGTATAATACTGACGGTTTTCAGCCATTTTTATATTCGAGTCCCATCTACCCGATTTTGAACGCACTTGACTTAATAACCGATGATTTATCGTTTTTTTTTTTTTTTTTAAATTCAATACACCCGTCAAGAGAATCCCACCCATCGTGTGTGAAGAAGTATGTCCGGTTTTTTAAGTATAATTGTTTCGTATAAACTGAAGCTTCGCTCATAGTGTTTTATCGATGAAAAGATTTATAGTTTCTTCAAAATTCGATACACTTACACCGAATCCAAACCAATGAGCAAACAGTGCGATTATTTTTCGAAATTCTCAATAATAATTTATCTATCGACTCAACGTATAAATAATAAAAATATTAAACACAATAAATATATTATTGTTAATCAACTTCGATTTCCTATTTTCTGGATGATCGAGTACAATTTGAAAATGTATCTAACAATTATTTATGATAGGGTTTTGCATTCATTGAAAAACTTAATAAGTAATATTTTCATTGTCTGCGTTTAGAATCATTTTCCGAATGAATTATCATTGTTTTAAACTAAAAAATATTGTGTCATAAAATCACACGATTTACATTATCAGACGAGTTAACCGAATAAAAGTGTTTCCAAAGTGCCATAGAGTATGCCAAATCATCATTAGACTTTATTCTTATGGACGCGCGTTAAAATATTTTCAACGGAAAAGTTTTGATTATGTTATTAGGTGTTCTTTATGCATAAAATTAATACGATTCCACTGGCGTATTATGTGCGAACCATTATTACAATATTTCCCAGGAGTTTTCCCGCGAAAAAAAATTGTAAAAGTTATAAAGAAACGATCAAATTGGCCATGTTTATTTAATTTTTTTCAAAGTACGTTTTTGAGATTTTGTTGTGTAATTCGAAAATAAATATGATTTTCCACACTCAATATTCAATGTTCATAGTTAGTTAAAATCTTAAAACTATTTTTCGGCAAAATTAATTTTAACACATAATTGTGAAAATATGCAAATTCCAAGTTTTTTATTCCATAAAACGTAAAATTTTTTTTATTGTAATACATCACGAGAATTGTGTAGTAATATAAGCTTTCTTTACGTACCCTTTACCAGCCCCATAAATTAAAAATCTCAAAAATGGTTAGGTTAGGTATTTATTCTTTTTTACATGAAATTTTATGTTTTATTTTTCGGTAAAGTAGATTGTTTTCACGAAAATTTATTTTGTAACAGTGCATAATTTCCGTGACCATTGGCAACATTTTAAAAGGATTTATAATTTTTAAATAATAATAATATTGAGTTCACCGAGTTCCCATTCACAATCATCTTCCGAATACAATGATTTATCTGTTACTTTCAAAATCAAAATATTAATACACAACGGTCGTGTGCTGAGTTTTCGAGCATCCGGTTTTCCTGACCTATGGTGAATATTAAATTCATAACATATCCGTTAGAATAGCTTACTCGACAAGTAAACATTCACCACCGGTTTATTGTTTTCGAGGAACGAAACGACGAATGACCATAAACAGTAATCCGGGGCAGAGTTGTTTTGAAATATGTTTTTTTTTTAAATTGGTTTAACTTTGATGAACAGTTCATTATGTCAGCGTTTCTCAACCTGGGGGTTGCGACCCCCAAGAGGGTCGCGATCACTTTGACTAGGGGTCGCTTAGCTCAAAAATATTGAAACGCTGATTTAAATTAAACTTTTTATTGAAAAAAAAAAAAAAATAAATAAAATACTTAAAATAATAAGAATAAAACTCCACCGCTAATGGAAATTCCCAACAACCCGAGACCATAACGTTTACCTACCAATGACAATTTTAAATTACTACACGTGGTATTTATAAATTGATATGCCTATATGCTATATTTCGTTTGGTTAATGATAGGATATTTGTATTCTTCAAATTTGTGCCTAATATAAATGAGAGGGGGGGGGGTCGCGAAGTGACTGATCATATTTTAAACCTGTTTTGGGGGTCGCGACACTAAAAAGGTTGAGAAACGATGCAATATGTATTAGTATTTTAACGTGTACGTACATATTATTATATTCTTTCAAAAAAACATTTATTTCAAATCGTTTGAAAAATTAGGATCAATTAAAAAAATGTCTTGTATGCATACTACGTATTTCATCTTTCGTACTGGCTCGAGTAAATGAGCTTTAGTAGCACCAGTACTTCCGAGTCTCACGAGCGAAACTCGAAAACAATGTCACCACAGGTTTTTGATCGGCACTTTTGAGATCCGCATTTAGTTAGTCGCGTGGGGGGGAACTTGACAGCGGGAACGGAAGTTTTATTGTTAGTGGCGACCGGAAATAGAGATGGCCGAATATGGAGCCGGAGAAAATGACGGTTAGAAAAACGACTGCGTGTTGACGGAGTCCAAACAAATCATACCGTGTCCTGAGCTCGTATTGTGTTTAAACTTTGTGCTCGTTAATATAATATTATATCATTTTGTTCTCTTCTCCTTCGATGCGAGTATTCGGCCGTAGTCCGTTTGGGCGAGTCGACCCAAAAAATATACCGTACGGGCGAAAAAACTTATGTACCGTTTGCAGGGCGAGTGTTTATTCCACAAAAAGTACCGATTTGGGCGAGAATATATTATAAATGAATTTAAAGGTAAAATATCAATTGAAATATCAATAGCAACACAATTTATAGCCAATTGAAAGAATTAAGTCGCACGAAATATTCATCGGTAATTCACGATTCATAATATTTTTCACTTCAACGGATATCGGTATACGTAGTAATATTATAAAACACAAATCAGTAGTCATCGATTAGTCAAAATTAATTAAACAAAACCTTATAAAATAAATATAATTAAGAGTTAATGATGTTTTATATTTATGCGAATCAATTTTTAAAACGACACCGGTACGTAAGATATTTAATAGTATTGTACAGGCAAAAAAAAATAAATAAATAAAGTTAAAAAAAATTACACATAGTAATATATTGTATCCTTGAAAATAATTACCGAAAATATCACGGTATCAGGATAATTGATCAGTTCCCGTAGGACACTCTAAAATAGTAACGATAACAACAACAGTAAAGATAAAATAACAATAAATTATAAATTGTGGCAAGTAGCAAAATATCTCAAAGAAACAGATAGTCCACTACATTATTTCGTTATAATTTCACTCGCCTAAACGGTATAAATGATATTCGCCCAAATAGACTATTATTTTTTGGGTCAAAATAGTAGTTATCCTTCGTCCAAACGACCATCGCTTGAATATTCTTATTGCAAGCGTTTTTACTTGTTTATTTATTTATTTTTTTTTTTCTGCGGAGTACGTTATAGTCAGTGTATAATATTGTTTCTCTTTCGCTAATATTATATTAAAAATAAATACGGGTTTTTTTTTTTTTTTTTTTTTGATACAGTTAAGTTGATCCTGACATTGTTATGACGTAAAAGGTCTTTTATCAATCAGATTATGGTCGATTTCACTTTTAACCTACGGTCTGTTGCGAAATTGAAAATAATCTCGTCTACGGTACATTGATTTGCCGTGAGCAACGTATTTCAAGTATTGATTATTCGCTACACACACGGTTTCGCTATATTATTACCACTTTATAGGCAAGTATAATGTGTACGCATGACGACAGGGGAAAAGATTGATTCTGCTGAAACACATCCGGTTTCGAAAAAGGTACGTACCGATCCCGGCCAGCTACTGTTTATAATAAAATTCGTCTATCGATTCCAACGACTACTATTCCAGAAAATTATGTGGATTAAAGTTGACGCTACTCCCCAAGGATGTCACATCCATAGCAATTTTACCGAATAATCAGATTTTTGCTTACAGCAAACTAATAGTATAATATGTTTTTCCAGTGCTCTCAGGAGCATCTAAAAAGAAAATATTACCTGTTGACTCTTCAACACAATTGAGTGACATGATTAAACATGATTATTTCGTTCTGCAGTCATCATGTTTAGATTCTGAACGGAGTGAAGAAGCTAGTGTTTTTACAATGATGTTTATTTATTTATTTTTTTTTTTTTTCTATGTACAACTTTTCGTATGGAAATACTTGCCCAAAAGTTTCGATCAATAACTTTTTGAAACCGGATTTGCCTCTAAATTGTACTTTAGAGAGGTCATTTTTTGAATTTCTTAATTCTTCAATTTTTTTTTTTTTTTTTTTTTGGAAAAAAATACCCAAAATTTTAAAAAAAAGACTCGGAAACCATAATTTTTTGATCCGAATTATATGAAAATTTAAACACAGATAGAAAATCATATAAGAAAGATTTTGAAGTAAGAAAATGTTGAAAACGTGAAAAAAAATTTTTGGACATTTTTCTAACATTTTTTTTCTCATTTATTTTTTATATTATTAACTTCCTTCGTTCAGAATCGTTTTATTGAAGAAATGATTTATCGTTTATTTAAACTTCAATACACCCGTCAAGAGAATCCCACCCATCGTGCGAAGTATGTTCGGCTTTTTTTTGTTGTTATTAAGTTATTCCATTAAATCTATGTTGTTGTTTGTTGTAAATATTCACGACTTACGGTTTGTGTATGTTATCTTTGTGCAGTTTTGGCAATTCAAAATCCGATAAAGATTTTCCTACGCACAACTATTGTTATGAATAGTTATTGTTCCACATATTATTTATACGTGAAATGCATACACATTTTGGTAATATTATTTGTGCTCGATTTCTACTTCTAACTCAAAAGCAGCTATATTTATGTATTCTGAAGTATTGGCTAAAAATATAATGTAAAGTTTAATCTCGTACACACGACATGATATCAACGAACATTTTGACTAATTATTTCTGATTAAAGGTTAATTGAGTAGATTAATAATAATTATGAACTACGTACGTAACTAAATATGTGCCCAAGTGACAATTTTCCTTAATAATATTAAAATTTGAATAATTCAAAAACTATTCGTTCAAATTTTAATTTCAATACATCAAAATTCGCAGAAAAATAATCCGAATATAATTCCGTAATTAAAATAGGGGTTAGCCATTTGAAAAATGAAAGTTTGTATTATATTTCCACAGGACACCCTTAAAAATGAATTATGGAAAATATTGGTCTTTATAGTAACTTGAACATTCCGGAAAAAAAAATTCCAAATTTTGCATTTTTACGGCCGAAAATGGGGGCGAGCGCGTTTAAAAAATCACCCTGTATACTAAGTGGGTTCAAGTTTTCAAAATTCGACTCAGAACGTAAAGTTGTATTTGTCCCTACCCGTAGTACGAAAATTCTATCTAAAGCTTTCCGGTTGAAATATATTTTCTAGTTACCGTTTTAGTGAAAATCACCGAACGTGTGTGCAAAAAGGCCTCGCCGTGGAACGGACAGTAAATACTAGTGGTAGGTGTGTGGGCCAACATAACGGATATATTATGGCTGGTTATTCGCAATTCTCGGACAAAATTAGAACCCTAAATGGGAGTTAAAGGCGCTATCAGTGAACACAATAGGTGGTGCGTTATCGTTTTAAAATTGAAAGTAATAATAAATCATTGTCTTCGGGAAAACAGTTGACCGTAATTACAAAACCGTTTGAACCGTAATTTAAAGTTTAAACGCTTATAAAAAAAAAAAAAAAAAACTTCTATATCATAGATAATATCGTATCGTATATAGTAGCTCGGTAGAAAAACTTACGATGAATAATATGTTTTATTAAATGAAAAAAAAACATAATATATTCATTTGTAAATGATATATAATATATTCGGTATAAGCACAGATATTAATAACACCAATCATAGGCGGCACTTGGCGTTAATTTCAGTGTGGGCAAACATTAAATACAGTAAATCTCTCAAAATTAAATTCCACCCTTAGTTAAATTTTTTTTTCCATTTCACTTTGGGAAATTCTTTTTAGACTCATCAGATCAAATGAAAAAAATAATAATAATAACTTAAATATTAAAAAATATAATTATATACTAATATGTTTTATAGAAAAGATTTTTATAAAAAAAAAAAAAAAAACACTTGAATTATTTTAAGTCTAAATAAAAACATTTTCCGTAATAAATAATTTAATAACAACAAAATAGAGAAAAACAACTACAATTACCAAACGATACAATTATAAAAAAAACCGATACAATGTTTTTTCTTTTAATATACCTATATGGGTCCAAAAATGTATAACTATCTATACAGTATACTAATATACGTAATATGTTTCCATACACTTCTTTATACACAGTGATTCTTTTGAGATTTTAAAGAAAACACTTTCAATTATTTGTCGATTAAAAGAGATAAATATAAAAATTCTAAAGCGAAAATTTATCAAATAATAATTATAATATTATATATTTTATATTTGTATATAAATATCATATTTTAATATTTTAGTGATTGACTTGCAATAATATTTAGATTTAAAAAAAAGAAATACTTACTGAAATATAAATTATGTTTAATAATCGGAATTATATTTTGATAATAGTAAGATAAAATATTACAGAATATATTTATTTATTATTGAAATAATAAAATAACGGGTATATACAAAATATATAAGGTGTGATGTAACAATAAAAAAAAATACAATTTAACGGATTTGTGTACTATTTGTTTATTTATTTTAATATTGAAAATAAAGTCTGTAGATTATTTGTATATTTATTAGTGCGACGCACAGAATGTATTTTGTTACCACGATTCTATAATTATTAAAACACGTCATATTACACATCAAATTACACTTGAAATTATTGTTATTATAAAAATATAATGCAGAAGGACAAAAGCTATGTGGGGGAGTTAAGCCCTCTGAGTTTTTGTGAGGAGGTCTTCACCTCCGAAAATATTTATCTAGTTGCGCCAACGTTATGGAAAACATAGATTTCATAGTAACTTGAACATTCCAAAAAAAAAAAAAAAAAAAATTCCAAATTTTTGAATTTTTACTTAAAAATAAAAAGGGGTTGAGCACGTTTAATAAATCACACTGTATATTTACCAAAGTCGAATCTATCAATTATTATTCTATTTCGACCGTGTAGAATTATTATTCGATTATTATTCGAGTTAATCGGTTAGCTAACGTATTAATGTTTATAATAAATTACTAGGAATGCCGGCGTACCTTTGTACGCAAAGGAACGTGTTAACGCTTTAGCACATCATTATTCAGTATTACATTGCATCCTTTGATTACATTTGACTAATTACAAGGTGATACGAACGCGCGATGTGCATAATTAGAAATGACAAATCAAACTGTGTTCACTATACTAATTACTCGGTAATATAGTCTAAATAGTATAAATGTTCATATAGTACTGTGAACGATGTTCACGTAATATCCAGTTTAATTATACTCCGTCGGAGTCATAGATTAAATTTCACACATGCACACATGTATATACGTAATACGTTGAATGAATTCGCATTACATAAAAAAAAAAAAAAAAAAATTTGTTATTGAAATTCGATTCAGTCGCATGCACATCACCTAGTTTTTGCGTGATAAAAATATCGTATAGGTAATCTCGAGTTCACTAGTAAAATATTATTAAAATGTATTTATTTAAAAATGGCTTCTTATTCGAAATCATACGCAAGAAAATTCTGTACTTTCATAAATAATCGTGTGCAACAGCTGTCCGGACTAACGAAAGATTAATGAAATCTTTTTTTGATTAATTTTTTTGATTAATGAATTTTTTTTGTACTAATCCAATAGTAATAATAATTATTAAACTTATTGTTCATTCCTAGAATATAATAAATAATCACGTATATAAAAGTGATATTCTAAGCATGCTTTAGCCCCATTTTAAGTCCTTTATAATGCATAATTATTTTGAATTTTATTTCATGTTAATTAAAAAAAAAAAATATTTAAAGCTCGTAAACTTTTATGGGAATTTTTTTTTTTTAAATTTTTCATCACAGTGATTTTGAACTAATCCATGGCAAACACCAACTTGAGATTTTGAAAAAGAATAGTGGTTTTGAAAAAGTCTAAATACTCAGATTTTTTTTTTAACTAAATTAATAGCTTGAAGATAGGTACCTAAGTGTATAAAATTTAATTTTTTATCAGTTTCTTTTGTTTCTCTATTTTGCTGCTCTAAATTTATAACATTTGTTGTGAAAAATTTTAATATCAAAATTTCTAAAAAAAAAAATATTTAAGCGGTTGTTAAGAAGGTCTGAAATGAAAAAATTCACATACATAAAAAAAGACGTACTTCGCACCTCGAGTGGGATAATCTTGTGGGTGTATTGAATTTTAAAGAAACGATAAACCATTTCTTCAATAAGATGATCTTGGGCGAAGCTTCAGTTTATTCATGACAATTTTACTAAATAATTATAAAGTTTGTTTTGTTAACAAAAAAATTAATGATAATTTTTTGCTCGGCCAGATTTATATTTCACTATTAACTTACTGAAAAAAGTAAAAAAAAAATATATATTTTTGGTTAGAAAAAATTTCCAAATTTTTTTTTCACATTTTTCAAATTTTCTTACACCAAAATATTTCTCATATTATTGTATATGATTAATCAAATTTTCATAAAGTATGGATAAAAAAAATAGTTATTTTCCGAGTTTTTTTTTGTCAAATTTCGGGCAGTTTTTACAAATATTTTTATACGAAAACGTGCACACAAAAATTAAATTTTTGATTTCTCGTAAAAATCTACTTTATTTATGTATTGTACAATGGTAATAATTGGGTTTGCAGAACCCCAATATTCTGTATCCACCACAATCAAATTAATTACCATTGCAGATATACTTAAAAAAAAATTTAATTATTCCTAACAGCCTTTATTTTTTCCGTCACTTATTATATTATGATCATAGGCGCCCGGAGAGGGGGGCAAGATGGGGCATTTGCCCCCCTCTGGACTTTTCAAAAGTGCTTTTAACTATTAAAATTATATAAGTACTCGTAGATAAATATATTATAGCTATTCTGACTGTAT
>JAIPRM010009927.1:0-14232 GCA_025469315.1 Stegophylla sp. TES_Ste_2020 | reverse complement strand
ATTGAGTATATTGATACCATAAAATATCATATCCGCCTATAACTTTTTATTTTTTATTTATAATTTTTACTATATGATACCTAATGACTATTGTACTATAATCAGGGATTTATTGGAAAATATGATGGCTATTTATATTGTGTGACTGGAATTTTTTATTCTGTAATAAATTTACTATTTTATATTTTTTTATATTATTTATATATTTTTTATAACTAAATTGTAACTATTGAGTGTCGGCGAACTGGGAATTCACCGTGAAACAGGGAGTAATTCATAGTTATTAATTTATTACCTTGTTGTCGTGAACAAAAATCATTTTAGTAATGAAAATCTTTTAAAAAAACAGAAGCGAAAATATTAATAAGATTAATAATATTGACTAATACCAACAAACTAAGAAAAATAGTCCAATCTAACTTGATTGAGAAATAATGAACTATTATATTGAATTGATATACCTTAAGAAAAATTGGGTAACTATATCGGCGTAGCTGACGAGTATGAATCAGGGACGCTTGTAGAAAATTATTTCAGTAGGTGCGAATATAATTTATCTGAATATAAGCTGTGGGGAGCAAAGCCTCCTCCCCCCTACCTCCTATATTAAACCCATTATATACATATATAATTCAAACATTAACTATAGATATTATACAATAATACACTCATATAACAAAAACTTTCCTAAATGTATTTTAATAGGAGAAATTGTAATTAAATATATAACTATTTGATATTAAAAGGTATAAAAATTGACAAAAAATCTGTAAAATATGCCATTACCGGAATTTTATAAAAGTGAAATATGTTTTTTAACATTAATTCAAAAGTTATGTAGTTAGAAACTTGAAACTTTCACCAATTACTGAAAATGGTCACGAAAACACTTGATCAAAAATTTTTAATTCATTATAGAATTTCGAAAATATTTTGAATTTCTCGGTTTTTAAACAATAAAATTTTTAATTCTTGATATTAAGACTTGGAAATTTAATTTATTTTTACTTATATATATACTTAATTGATCTAGAAAAATCTTGAAAATCGTAATTAAACTTTTTTCCATAACCATTTAAAATTAGCATCTCGACGGAATTCGTTAGTTTTACCTAAAATTACACACTTAAACGTACATAAAAGAAAATTGATTAAACCGATTTTTATGAAACTTTGTACTTAGGTGGAGAATTTTATTGCAAATATTTTGGTGTAATTATCTTTTTTTACGGATGAAAAATTAAAAAATTTGCAAGGGTTTGAAAAAAAAAAAAAATCGGATAAAGTACACACAAATATTATGATGTATTTCTAGTTTACAAACTCTTAAAAAGATTGTTAATGTTTTTTCACCATCAAATGCATTTTTTAACGTTGAGTACGGTAATGTGAACTAAAATGGTTTATCTGTTATTGAATAACAATTGGTTACATATTGACATTTACTATTGTAAATTAACTGAAGCTCCGCTCTGTACCGTTTTATTGAAGATTATCCGTCTATTAATCGATTCCACTTTGATACACACAATAATTAATATACTTTATACGTAGGTATACGCGTATGACGGTTGGAACTTTTATAGTATATATTCATTCCAACGTCGCGAGTACGTTTTAATTGAAATATAATAAAATATTAAAGTGGTAATAAAACGTTAGTGTTCGTTTTGCATAATTTTCTCAAGATTCCAAATGCGTTTAATTAGAGTCGCCCGAATGATGATAAATAATAACCGAACATTAATATAAAAAAGTATAGGTATACGTGCTTGCGCATTGAATGTTATTATATGGTCCGAACAGATTTTTTTTCAACGATACACAGGTACCACATTTGTATGGGTTCACGTTTCGTCTAAACGTTTATTTATATACACCCAATAGTAATTATAATATTTATGCGCCATCGACGCACACTGGCGGTCACGAATTTCGTTCTTAATAGAACTCGGTAGATGTGAGATGTTTTGTGAGTACGTTTAAGTTTTAAGGATGGTACCTATTTTTTTTTTATTTTTTTTTTTTGACACGATATACATACCTACCTATTTTGGCACGCTGTTGAATGTAATCAAAATTGTTTTCCGGAATTTCTCTCAAATCGATTCGACGTAATAATACAAACGTAATTATCGCAGCGTGTAGTTTGTTCGAAACGGTTTGTTCAAGTTATATTACAAAAAAAAAATAAACTTTATGGAAACGACTCAAAAGTCTTCTGTACGATAATTTTGAGTTTATTCTCAGTGTCTCAGGCTCAGCCAAATGACAAAAGTCATCAATGCACTATATAAATTCGTCTTTTCCTTTTTTGAGTGATTTGGTCCACAGAGGACCTGAAACAAAAATATCCCAGCAAAATATTGTTTAACCTCGTCATCATTTTGTATATAATTTTTAATAATTTTTATGATACTTATTTTTCTTCATAAGTCTGTTATTTTTCTTATTTTTCTTCATCTGTGCTTTGCTCGCGGGGAAAACGTAATGTTAGTTTCATTCGACAATATATATGTAAAACTCGCAAGTGTCAATAGTCACCTGTGCTCTTCACGTAAGATCAAAAATAATATCGTTGATATTATTATAAACTGAGAAGTATTCAGTAGTCACCAAAAGAATAGACCGCGTTATAAAACATATTATTTAAAAACACCGAAAAATGTAATTGAATTAATATTGTATTGTTAAATAAATGTACAATCAAACAAACAGTTTTACCGACTAAAATACAATAAATAATATATACAAGCACGGAAAAAGGGTGTTTCGATCTGTGGAATCGGAAACTTGTCTCAACAAGTCCTTCTGTCAAAAACGAGTTTCAGGCCTAGACTGGTTTCTTTTATCGTTTTTTTTAGATTTCACGAGGACCCAGTACCGCCGGGGTCAAAACACCACAATTCAGTATCGTTATCTTTACAATTTTTATTTTAAATCTATATATTATACTAAATTACCTCAATCGCTGTTTTCAATATAATATGTATTTTTTTGTCTCTGTAACATTTTGTGTTATCGTCGAATTTGCTTACTGATTAATTCCCACGGCTTAAATTACTTATTAAGCTAAAATTAATTCTATGGGCACATTTATACACACGTATATACATGTATATATACATATTAATTATTAAATATGTATTTTGTATAATATAACATTTGGGTTGTATTATAGTGCTATTGAAGTATTGGCGGAATCACGGAAAATATGTAGGTAGAGACTAACATGTTTATTGGTTAGATTTATCTCCCCCCACCTTCTAATTCTATTAACCCTATATCATTGATACAAAATCTGGAGGGGCTTTTAATAGATGTGGGGGAAGGATAAGTTCCTGTTTCCGTTAATGTGTAGAAGTGCAAAGAAGGGCAATTTAATACAGTGCGATTGAGCCGAGTGATATTTTTAAATTCTGAACGAAGTGAAGAAGCTAGTGTTTTTAGAATGATGTTTATTTATTTATTTTTTCTCTTTATGAAAACACTTTCTCGTATAGAAATACTTGTCCAAATATTTCAATCAGTAACTCTATACATCCGAAATTACACCCAAATGGTACTTTAAAGGAATCATTTTTCAAATTTCTCAATACTTTTTCAAAAAACGAGGAAAATTTGTTGAAAAATGGAAAAAAAAAACCAAAGTGTGAAGTTCACACTTTTTTTTATTGAGAATGCGGTCCACGAAATTATTGTGAATCGAAAAGTAGCTCTCAGCCTAAAAATGTTGAAGACCCTGCTTAAAAGTAATTACTGTGATGTTGTTAATATTTTACTGTTTCATTTTCCGACACTTATAATTATTGCAATCTTCTTTGCAGGTTTCCTATTGGTTCGGTTGGTATTTACAGCTATATAATAATAATATTTTAAACTCTAACGATACCTAGGTACTATAATGTCTTAAAAAAAATAATTTCATCTTATCTACTGATCTACGTATCGTTCGATTAGATTTTGCACTTCCGCTTGTCTTTGTTTTCTATTTATATATTTTCTACTTATACATGTATATTATTAGTACATAGTATTATGTTGTATTTTCAATATATTATCCGTTTTTATTGTTGAGATGTAAAGATAATATTGTAAGTTAAAATTTCTAATGTAGAAATAAGATTAATTACGTTTTACTAAAAGTGAGGATAACTACAAATAATATTTATTATTATAATGTTATAATAATATTATCGTGTAGCGACGGTATAAGTGCAGGGTCTGAACGAGTATTTTTTAACCGAGTATGATAATGTCTGCGCAGTTGTTGCGAATAAGAGAAAAAAAACGTACAAACTGTACTAATATATTACTACTTACGTTATACATACACGAACAAATTCACTTATACTACATTACAACATTGTAATATTAATAAAACGTACATTATTGGTGTTTCATGACGAATTTTTTCTATTATAATATAGTCGTGCTCAGAACTTGAGTCGTTATACTGAGGATGTACAAAAAAAAAAAAAAAAAACCCAATAATTACATTAGTCTTCTTCCATATTACACACACACACACACACACACACACATGCATACACCCACACACCCCTATCTCAACCGGCGGTTCCTAAAAGTACTTATTATAATCGCGTTCGGTTATCGCAGTAATCGCGCACGGTCGACGACGACGACGTGAAGTGCACGCGTTTACATATTATTATTATAATATACGTATACAATTTTATGTTATACGTCGTACGGGTGTACCTAACTCATACGATAAGATGTTGTTGTTGTTACATCCGACAGCGACCATCCTCCTATGTGTATAGTCATCGGGCCCGCTCCTCCCAGCACGAATAAAATGTATTAAATTGCAAACATGTATACATATGTGTATATATATTGTGAAGGTACTCGAGACTTGTTTGATTGTTTTGCCGATTTTATTTTTTAATTTTTTCATAATGTTCTCATTACATTATTGTGCGTGTATAGTTTTTTTTTTTTCGCATAACCTTGGCCTTAGTCGCGTTCGGGATCGTGAACAGCATAATTTCTCGTGTCGGGTTAGCGCCGCCGGAACGCACATGGTTACACATAATAGCTGGTAGACGCGTATCCATAATACGTTGTAATGTGCAGTCGCGCATATTATTTAGACGCACGCACGTACGCTATAATACGATACACGTAGATACACGTATAGGTCGGACGGATGAAACGTAAAAAACAAATTACGATAATCACAATAAGTATATAGGGTGACCAGTGATTGACCAGTGACCGCGCTATGTGCGGTGTGAAATAAAAATATTTTCCTCTTTTAACGTGTGATTTTTAGGTTAGGCCGTATATTTTGGGTACCTTGCGAAAACCACGTTTTCAAAAGTGACGTTCATTTTTCTTTTGGTGCACTCCAATCGGGTGTCAGACGTCCCACGGTTCTTTTCGTCTCGAGTTCGTTGATTACACTTCCACACGAATGACAGTAAATTGTGGCTACCACAGATGATTTCATCCCGTCGCAAGTGCAAAGTTGAAGTTACGAAGTCAGGACAGGAGCAAAACGTTTGGTATTAGTTGGAACCATGGTATAGACACTGCGAGGATTGTGCGACTTTTTCTTGTGATGTTTATATTTGAAAGAGTGCGTTTCCGCAATCCATCTCTGTATAAACTGTAGATTGAACTAAAAAAAGGCCATTCATATCATGCAGAAATGCATTCAATGGACGAAGTGATGCTGGAACGATTGTGGTACGGCTTCAATATCCAATAAGAAAACACAATAATGGGGGGGGGGGGTACAACGGACGTCAATTTCGAATTTCGATTGAATGTCATATTACCGAACATATTGTGTACTAAAGAAAACGCGTTTTTCTTTTTTTCAAAATGTAAATACTTGTGCGGTCACCCTGTTAAAACGTTGTTACTGCGTCAGTATAAATGATTATGTACATTTATTATACGTCATACGGTTTTCCACTTTTTTTTTTACTTTGTTTCATCTCCCCCGCCTTCGCGGTAGTTTTCGAATTTGTCACGTCTTTGCCTTCGGATAACTTCGTCAATTTTTTTGAGCTTCTGACGAGATTTCGTCGGAATTACGCATCAGTCGACCGCGTTATATTAACCTGTGAAGGTCGACTGTTTTGTACTAACTGCATTGTATTACACAAAAACATAAGCGTACGTCTACGTTGTATCTATGCTGTGGCATCATTATTATCGTGTGTACGGCCACCATTCAGCCATAATAAAAAACAGTCTTCTTGCTCGCAACAATGTCCGTTGCAGGTAAACAAGCTCAATAATTTTTTTTTGTTTCAAAGTTTTTCAACGTCAAAAAATGTATTTAAGATATTCGCGGCCTTGGAGTCATTATTTTTGCAGCACCGTCACTCCCTTAACTACGCCGCCAAATATATTCAGAAAATTGCTTGTTTGCTTTAACCGTCTACTTTTATACGGTCCTGTAAACCGTCGGAAGAAAAATATTAAGTTAAATTATTATTCGAACATTATACAGTTGAACAAAATACGATGGATTCAATATTATTATCAATTTGAACTTTTAGTCGACAGTTCGCCTTTGTAACAAATTACAACACTAGTTTACGATAATTTTATGAAAAATAATTTTTTCAAAGTATGCTCACCAGCCCACGACCCTTGTTAAATTTCCGTCTTCTAAATTTGACAACGTTTCATGTTACACCGTAGGGCAGTAGTCAACCACATTTTCATAGAAAAGAATTATTTTTCTAAAAAATTAGAAATTCATGATGTTTAATACGAGCTTCATTTGCGTAAAAATCTTTTTATTTTTTATATTCTGAACGAAGTGAAGAAGATAGTGTTTTTACAATGATGTTTGTTATTATTATTATTATTTTTTTCTTTTTTTCTGTATGCACTTTTTCGTATTGAAATACTTGTCAAAAAGTCTCGACCAGCAACTTTTTGAAACCAGATTTGCCTCTAGTTGGTACTTTATAGGAAGGTCATTTTTTGAATTTCTCGATTCTTCAATTTATTTTGGGAAAAAACTACCAAAAATTTAACAAAAAAAGACTATAATTTATTGGTCTAAACTTTATGAAAATTTAAACATAGATAGACAATTATATACAGAACATTTTGGCACAAGAAAATTTTAAAATGTAAAAAAAAAGTTTTGGACATTTTTCTAACACTTTTTTTTTCATTAAATTTTCTTTCTCTTTCTTTATTTATTAGATAAAAAAAAGTAGAATAATGTAAAGTGTAATATAGTAAAGTGAAGTATAGACAAGAAATTCGAACATACTTCACACTAAGGACACTCTCCGCTCTTCGGGTAAGACACACTTGGTGGGTGTGTTGAAAATTACGACTATTATTGTTCTTTATATTAATACTTCATTCGTTCAGAATCGTATTGTAGAAATGATTTATTGTTTACCCGTATCTGATCTGAGGAGCGAAGAATGTCCGTGAAGCGAATATTTCCGGCTTTTTTTTTTTTTTGTTAATTATCAACATTCTCTATACGTTTCATTATGTCATTGTTCTCTAGGTACAATCATAAACTTTATATTCTGAAATATAAATAAATGGTTTATCGTTTCTTTAAAATTTTACACACCCACTAAAGTCCCACTTGAGGGGTGAACCATACACATAGTTACAATTTATAATTGTTTGTAAGTTAACTCTTACAAAATTATTTTTACTGTTTTATTTTTATTAAAATCTGTTCAATCAACTTCTAATATTACAAAACTTTAAACGTCAAAACATGATAATTTTCGCCGATGATTGTACGTATCAACACTGCGATTTTTGTTATTTATTCAAAACTCATAGGTAAAACTTAAAATTTGTATCGATAGTTAATTTTAGGGTTTCGCGTTTTATAAAAAAACTAGTAAAATAATATTATCATTCATATTTTGCTCAGAACCGTTTTTCGAATGTAATGATTTATCATTGCTATCAAATTTTTAATATCTCTCAACTTCACAATTAGCTTGAGCCTATAATGAGCAGATGATAAATTTGGTCGTAATAATAATTCCAGACATTCTCTCCTTCCAGTATCTTCCCTGTATTCTGTGATGTACATCCGGCTTTAACACGAAAATGTTATTAATACAAATTTGATATCAATGTAAAGTGATTAAACAATTGGATTTGTGTGAAGCAAATTACTAGTACCATCGTTTGTAAAATGTTGCACAACAAACGCATATTAATTATACGTATTATAATTTACATGAATAGTAAATGGACACGTCATGATCGAAGCGTTTAACGGATTTTTAATTTTTAATGTCTATTGTAAAATCACTCGTACGAACGACGGCGGCAATGTCAGAAGACACTTTATATTATTATTATTATTATATATATATATATATATATAATATGACGCACGTATATTATTATACACACGCAATATGCATAATATTATAATATTAATATAGCTTGTGCTAGTGATCTGTATCGTTGATGAATAGCGATTGGACCTCGATAATCGCAGAGTGCATAAAGTAGGTACAGGCTGTTTTACAAACCCCTTATTATTATAAAATCGCGATAAAAAAAAACGAATATATTTAATTAGTTATATATTGTATTTCCCAAGTGTTATTTTTCTTAAAACATTAGTGTATAATATCCGTTATGATAATTCGCGTAACGTATTATAATATACAAAATACACATCTTATTATTCACATAGAGTTCAATGCTATTATTTTATGTATGATATTATACATATTAATCAATAGTTATTGCTTGCCAAAGCACCTCACCGTTATATTGACGGTCGTATTTTTTGCTGTCAGAGTGTTATCACTAGGGCCTGGATTTAAATGCACTAAAAACCATCGGAAAATGCTCTAAAAAACAGTTAAAAATGCCCTTAAAAATAGAATTAACCGTAAAAATGCCCTTAAGAAATGCATTTTACCGAAAAAAAAGGTCCTTTGTGTTTTTATATTTTAATTTGTTTTGTAATTTGCCATGTGCCAAGTCTAGGCGTCCATAAGTAAAGATAAAATATAGATATTATCGCAATTATAGAAAGATTTCTAGATATTTTTAAGGAAAAACCCAAAAAATATGAATAATACGTATTTTGAATTAGTTAAATTTAAATCACCGATTTGTATTATGTACAGATACTATATATTATAAAAATTGTAAGTATATTGTTGAAATATACCTTTAAACGAATAAAATGCTAAAATATGCTCTAAAAATGAAAAGACATCGAAAAATGCAAAATAAAAGTTTTATTTTTGAGTTCACTGTTACACGAAACAAATTATGTACTTGGAAAGCATTGCCTAAGATCACCAAAACAAAATATGCATTTTGCATTGGAATCCGGGCCTTAGTTATCACTCAGTTTTATTTTATGTGTGATTTATTTGGATTTGTTCTGAAAGAGAATATTATAATATTACATGATATGTGCCGCCACTGAATGTTGAGGTGAAAGATGACATTTACTACCATTTTTGATGTATGTCAACATTTTGTAAAAATATTAAAAATATTTCAACAGTAACCGGTAAATTTCAACATTACGTCAATTTTTGGTGAGTGTTGACATTCACTACCATATTTTGGTGAATTTTAGCATATTTATTTCTTTCAGAGTTATTATGTAAATTACGTTCATAATTGTTATGAACGAGTATAACGATGAAATGGCTCACTACAGAAAACTGTAATTTCGTCGATTAAAATTTTACAACATATATCACAAAATTTTACAAAATAAAATTATTGTTAATATTGATAAAACAAGACGTTGTTGCTCAGCAATTTTTTCTTTAAAGAAGTTTTTTCCGTCAGCGGTTAAATTGTTATTAAAGAAAATGATTATACCATCAACTTTAAGCAAGTTCAACAACATATTATTTCTACCTTAAAGCATTTGACAAAATTGAATTATTGTCAATATCGATAAAACAAGACGTGTTACTGGACACCACCCTGGTTGTTGAAAGAACTTACATCTAAAACCGTGTTGGACATTAAGGTATACGTGTAGATAATAATTTATTATCGATAAACGTCCTAATTGCTGAACATATTATTATGTAGTCGTCTATTCTTTCTTACACAAGTATACAGCTGATACTTGTCGATAATTTCGAACTATTTTAGTCATTGCAATCACAATAATTTATGATATATTTTGTTTTTCGTTTATTTAAATCGTATAACAATAATATTATAATATTGTTTTATATTATTACATATTTTACATGTTTTGTTTTTTCTACAAAAATGAAACACTGATGGTGAATGTCAACATCCGTCAAATAATGTCTATTTTTTTAGATCCTTTTATTGATTCATTCTTGCATTTTAACATTTTGTACATAAGATTTTAGTTTAATTGTGTTATTGTGTTGTAAAACGTTACAAGTTTTAAGAATTTGAAATCGATTATCGATTTATTATATTAATAGATAGTCAAAAAAGCGTGCACAACGAAATGTTAGAAAAAAAAACAGGGACAGAGCCAATCGTAGGAATGTTCTACTACACCTCCCCCCCGTATCAGTATGTTGTGTGTGGAACGACAAGTGCGTCCGATGGTGTGAAGTGTGTACGGCTTTTTTTCAATCGCAGTTCAATATAGAGTGTACTTGTATAACTGTAAGAATAAAATATGCGTATTTATTTCGAATTTCATTGAAAGAACACGCGTTTATCTTTGCTTTTTTTTTTATTCGCGAATAACAATAATAATATTATATATACAATACAATAATAATAGAAAAAAGTAGGTATTCAAAATAGAAACAGTCACGATTTATGATTTCGATAAACTATTGTTTCGTACACACACACATACATTCACATTCACATTAAACATATTATATTATGGACATTGGTAGTCGCACACATATTTTTTCCAGTTTCATCAGTAGATCTGTGTAACGTGCATTTCACGACCGTGCGTACAGTTATGGGATTTTATTACGTCGACGTCTTTTTTTTTACACAAAATAATAACGGATAAGTGCTAAGACAGAGAAACTTTGTAGCAAAGAGAGCGAGAGAGAACTCTCAGGAAATTTTCAAAGTTTAAGAGAGTTGCGCCTAGTTCCGATATTCGTATGGTCACGATCGCGCACGCGAGCTGACGTGATAATAACGCAAGAGATTTTTAATTGTCTAACGGAATGCCGACGTCGGCACCTGTTGGAAGACCGCCTAAGTCGCTTTTTTCCATACGTGTATAAATTCGCGTTTCGGCTTGCAAATCGTAATTGTTCCATAGTGATATGATACTAGATCGACTTGAATCCAATTTCATTTCGACCCTCTCCTTAAGACGCATTATCAAATTTAATATTATCAAACTCGAATAACTATCATATTTATAGTAATATTACTTCGTAAAGCGTAATTATTGATAATCGATACTCGATAAAATATTTCAACGAACCGAATTACTTGTAATTACAGTTAAGAGCAGGTGTTTTCCTGCATTTAAAATAGAAGTTATAATATAGAATTTTGCAATAACCTATTTTTTTTTTCTATGTTGATTTCCTGATAGACATGCTTTAATTTAACAAGGCTCAAAACGAGGAATTTGTTATTTTACTTTTTAATTTCACGAGTCATTTAGAAAATTATCGCCTTGAGTCACGTGTAAATTTTGCTCTTTTTCAACCCTGCCTTGCTTATGTTAGAAACCAGAACGAAAATATCCATTATCTTTTGTCTGAGAACGCTTACAACAGTTGCTGTGCAGCAAAACCATAAATATGTGTATTGTTTTCAGGTAGGTATTTGTACACTATTATCTAAAAACCTTACGCCCGCATATACCTTATCAGTTTTTACACGAATACATTTTTAAAAATATGTACGTTGAATATTCTACGAGAGAGGTTTTCGTCTCATTTAAACTGGGTATATGTGTGTGTGTCTATTGTGTACACTGCGTATTTGCACTAGATACTGCACTTCCGTATGTTCTTTGTTTATTAAGTACATACAATATGTTATCGTTATACACTCCTATAAGAATCTAAACGTCTGAAAATTTCGGAAAACATTTTCATTACCCAACGAAATATGTATTTTTATTTTTTTTCTATTATTATCATAATAATTATGGATAACAAACTAGTGCCAAATTTGTAGCATTTATTTTGAACCCGATTTCGGCCGCTCTTTAATTTTTTAAAACACAATAACTTTAAAACTATATTTTCATGTTAACGTTTAAAATGATTTCATTGAAATAAAATGGAAATATTGTAAACCTAGCGGTGAAAACGAATCCTTATGAATAAAGTATCATTTAATGATGTAACATATTATAGAATCTCAAACATAAACTATATTTATACAAGACTTACAGTTTATAATGAATGTGTTTTAGAAATATAAATATTGTCTACCCATTGGTAATTCAACTCAAGCCCAAACCGTTAGAGTAAACACATATTATTTACAGTACCTATTGCAATAATTATGTTTTCCATCATAACGCAACATACTATTTTTGTTTTGAATCCGCGAGGATGTATATGGTCGTAAATACGAGTTGTGTGTTATTGCACAGATGAATTCATCATAGGTACGACCAGGTTCAGATAATAACCTTGTGAACCCTGGGGCTATAACTTAATCGATCCATCACCTATGCCCTGTGGAAAAAATTATTATTAGAATTATTGTTGTATCTATACAAGTCTAGGGTTATGCGACGAATATTTAAGATTTTCATTTAATTAGAATTTCGTAATTACACGTAATATTTAATATTCGAATAAATAAACCGATACCTCACAAGTTCCCTATACCGCGTGTAAATATACACGTGCCTCAGAAATCTGCAAACTACAAAAAATTCGTGTGAATGAAATTACTTAAACGTAAAATTCAATGAGTTTGTGTGCAGTCTTTCGAATGCTTGAAAAACAATGTTGGTTCAAGTTACGAAAATAAATTAAAAAAAAAAAAAAAACTGCGACACAGATAATAATCAGGTAATATAATATCTTACTCATTATAGTGAGCAAATTTCATGCATTCATTGAATTTTTTTCCAATGTATTCGCATAAAACAGTTTCAGATTATGTTTTTTGTTAAGAATATTCAATAAAATACGTTACGAGTGGAAACTTTATTTTAAGACATAAAAAAATTCTTAATCTAACGTTATCTTGCTAAATTTAATTGTTAAAATTTAATTTTTTAGGAGGTTCATAATAAATTGCCTATACAAAACCCCTTAAAAATCGTTGGTAATTGGTATAGCGTCCTGTAAAGTATAATATGTTACAGTCAAAGTAATTTTTGATTATTATTATCTATCCATTATGTACAATATCCTCTGATTTTGGCCAAAGCGATTATTAAGGCAGTATTTATCATTTTAATCGTACGTGCATTATTTCCAGGTAGTATTTTTCACTATAAATATTATTAAAATTTTAAATTATTAAATATTACTTGAATATTTTAAAATAAACAACGAAAAACTCGAAGTGCAGCAAGTGATTTCAATCATTAACAACCTCCGGTTTGTTGTCAAAAACAGCGACGTAACTATAAGACCATATTTATGGAATTGCGAAGAAAATTGCTGTTTGTGTTATTAAATAACAAATTTTGTCAGTAATAATAAATGCTATTTCAAAACGACAACCTAATTAAAATATATGATTAATTTTTTTTGGTTTTTCTGAAAAGTAAAAAGACTGCTAAAGTCTAAAATACACTGAAAACGTTGTAAAGTGGAAGATATTTAATTTAATACAAAAATAACAAAGGAAATTAATGAATTAACTATAATAACTTAATAAATAAAATAACAAAATGAATTCGATAACTATACATATAATATTGCCGAATGGACACAAATCACAATCAGAGCCGCGTTTAACGGGGGGCAAAGGGGGGCAATTGCCCCGGGGCGGCAAATTTTTGAGGATCATTACCAAATAAAAAATATATAGTTAAAATTTTTATGTTAACTGTAAAACTGTAATAAATATTATTTTGTTCTATAAATACCACGAAAAATCCGCAGTCTACTGCTACATGCCACAAAACGATAAGAATTAAGAACTTGTACTGTTATCGTATAAACTATTTTCGTCATTCCTGTTTTTAATTGATCGGTTAATTATAAATTTATGTGAACGAAAACAAGCTTACACTGAACTTCACAAAAATTTTGGTTTTATATTAGTGATGGAATCAATGGATACAGATAATATACGTGACAATGCTAAAAA
>JAIPRM010009926.1:0-14235 GCA_025469315.1 Stegophylla sp. TES_Ste_2020 | reverse complement strand
CGCCAAAATCTTTTTTAAAGGATTTTTTATCTATGATTAAATTTTCATAAAATTCTGATCAAAAAATGATGGTTTTCGAGTCGTTTTTGTCAATTTTCGGGTAGTTTTTTCCAAAAAAAAACATTGAAGAATTGAGAAATTCAAAAAATGACCTCTTTAAAGTACAATCTAGAGACGAATCTGGTTTCAAAAAGTTATTGATCGAAACTTTTGGACAAGTATTTCTATACGAAAAGTTGTACACAGAAAAAAAAAATAAATAAATAAACATCATTGTAAAAACACTAGCTTCTTAACTCCGTTCAGAATCTAAAATCTATACACAATAATAAATAATATTATATTTATTATATTTTTAAATTTGTAAATAATAACTAACTAACTAACTAAGAAACAGATTTTTATGTAAATGCATATATTTATAGAAATAAGCTATTTGAATTCTAATAAGAAATGTATCCGATTTTGATCATTGTCATTAAAACAATACCAATTCTATATTACATTACTTGAATATTTTAAAGTTTTTTCCTTATTTTGCATAATATTATAATGCATATTTATAATTTTACAGTGTATATTATTTATAGCACATATTTTTGTTTCATCTTATATTTTCACGTTTTCTCATTTTAGAGCCTTGTAAATCTGACAAATTAATTATGTCAGAATATCAGTAAATAATCAATAAAACGATCGGTCGTTATGATCTAAATCATCATCTAAATCATTCGTCTAATAAAATCTTTCTTCACTTTATTTTAATATTGTTTATTATTTTATTTTAATATGTTGTTGATTAAGAATACTTTTCGCAAAGATTAAAAATGTTATTGGTAAGGAATATGGTAAAAATGACGAAAGTACCTTTTTTAATACCTTTTGTTTCATAATCATATCTAATAAAATCAAATGTTTTCAAAACTACATTGAATTTTAAGCGCATATTTAAAAAACCGAACATTACGGATATTCTTCACTCCTCGAGTCAGATACTCTTGGTGGGCACGTATAATTTAAAAAAAATGATAAATCATTTCTTCAATAAGACGATTCTGAACGAAGGAAGTTAATAATAACAATAATAGTCATCATTTTTCAACATACTCACCAACCAAGATTTTTCTGATCCGAAGAGCGAGAATATTCGTGGTGCTAAAGTATGTCTGGCTTTCTTGTCTAAACTTTACTTCTTCGCTGACAGCACAGACCTTCCCGGGTACCACCTATATTGTACCCAATTGATACCTACTGAAACTTCCCGATGGAAAGTATTTTAATCATCCCAGGCCCTACTTAGTTTGGTCCTTTAAAAGCTTTGAAGGATTTAATCATGACAAAATATAATATTGTTATAGTTTACTAATCCAAGCATATTATAACTGTATAATACAAAGTATACAATCAATCATTAAAAATTACAATTAATTGTTTTTAAGTATTTATATGTATCTGTATATATTTATATCAGCTGATTATAATACAATTAACGTTTAAGTAAAACTGTTATTAAATAAATAATTAAATACCAGACCCTAATATGTATTATGACAGACCATTACAGGCAATTCATAAAATATTTTGAATTAGGTCCTATAAACTTCCTGTCAAGTAGGTCTCATGTGTAGTATCAAAACGGACATTAGGAAGTCTGTAGACAGTCTTCAGACCCTCCCGAAACTAAATAGGTACCTTTTAACCATGGTCCGTGAGTCTTAAAAGACCGTCTTATGACCTACCTAGGAAGGTCTTTGCACTATTAGGGTTTTTATCTAATAAATAAAGAAAAGGAAAAAAAAATTAATGAAAAAAAATAAATATCCAAAAATCTTTTCTACATTTTCAAAATTTTCTTGCGTCAAAATTTTTCTCATATGATTTCCTATCTAAGTTAAAATTTTCATAAAGTTTAAATTAAAAAATGATGATTTCCGAGTCTTTTTTGTCAAATTTTAAGTAGTTTTTCCCAAAAAAAAAAAAAAAATTGAAGAATTGAGAAATTAAAAAGATGACCTCTCTTAAGCACCAACTAGAGGCGAATCCGGTTTCAAAAAGTTGCTGATCGGGACTTTTGGATAAGTATTACTATACAAAAAAGTGTTTACAGAAAAAAAAAATAAAAAATAATCATCATTGTAAAAACACTAGCTTCTTTACTTCGTCCATTATCTAAAATAAATATATATATATAATGAAACATATTAAATTATTTTTAGGAGCATTTTTTCTAGGTTTTTTTGTCCATATTAATCCGTTTCCTATTAATAACTTATAATAGGTATATAAAATATAATATATTTTGCTAAGCTTTTAAACTCTTAATTGTATCTACACTTCATTATTGCGTTAAATTGTTATATGTGATAAACATACATACTGCATAAAAAACTTTAATAACCTAACCTGGTCTTCAATTAGAATTACAGTTAAAACTTTCTAAAACAGAACTGAAAAAGAAAGAAGAAAATGATAGCCTTTTGTTTTACAAAGGTTTAATTGTTTTGATACCAGTGAAATTTAATTTTAGAACCTATTATCAAAATTCAAATAAGGGCATTTTCAAGGAAATATCATATTATTTTTGTAAAATATTGTTTAGCAAAGAAGTTACCAACAGCTATTTAAAATAGAAAACTCAAACCTTATAACATCTTTATTGGAGGCTTTCATATAACCATCTTTCATACTAGTATCGCCAAGTGGTCGAAATTCAACCAGAACAACATTTTTTCATTTTATATGATTGTACACTATTCTTATATATACAGATATACACGAATTGAACTTATTACTTAAATGTTTAACTAACAATTATTTTGTTACGTAAAACACATACGAAAAACAAACATTGAATTTATTATACATTCCCTTACACTTAATATTCCATAAATAATTTTAAATTACAGTAAAATATAAACCTCATAATAATATAATAAAGCCATATTAATTTTCGAAAATCTACGTAAATTCGCTTTAATATAATTATTACTAATGTATATCGTGTCGCCGCCCTTGGTCGGTAAAAAGTGCCAATTTCCTTATGTGTGCGTTCAATTGTGCAATTTTATGTAAAATTAACAAATTCCGCCAAAATTATAACTTTAAACGGACATAGAGTAAAAAGTTGACAATTTTCGAAAGCTTTTACGTTGATTAGACATTTAATATGTGAGTGAGGTCATATTAAATTTTCAAGTGCGATAAATTCTACGTTGTGTCTCTAGACATAATGTCTTATCTGCGTTTATTGCCGTTTACCGACAAGAACGATAAGGACGGATTGCGATCGCCCGATAGCCAGTTGACTTTTCAGTCAGTATCGCGGAGGCACGCAAACGTTGCGTAAGTTACTATTTCTTGTGTAATGAATATTTATTGTTGTGTACATTAAATAAACCATTAAATACTTTTGTCCGCACACATTGTCTACGTTACTTTCGACTAACCTAACCATATAGTACAGTATTTTCCTAGTTACTACACAAGTCTTAATATCAAGAATTCAAAATTGTATGAATTAAAAACTTACAAAGAACGAGAAATTTCTAATGTTTTCAAAATTATATAATTAACTAAAAATTGACCAAATGTTTTTGAAAATTTTATAAAGTATCTTCATGGCCATTTTTAATGATTGGTGAAAGTTTCAAGTTTCTAGCTCCATTATTTTTGAAATTATGTTAAAAAACAAAATCCAATTTTATGAAATTTCCAATTATGCCATAAATTACCTATTTTGTCAATTTTTTTGATAATATTTTCTTACGCTCAAAGATTTTAAAAAATTACCTTTCTAAAGTAATATCTGAGTGTGATTTCTGATTTATTATTAAGGATCGAAACTTTTGGACAATATTTCTATATAAAAGGGTGTGTTAAAAATAGAAAAATAAATAAACATCCTTGTAAAAACACTAGTTACTTCGTTCCACTCAGAATCTAAATAAATTAAATAAAATGCGTAATTTTAAAACCACATTATGCATTTTCGCACGCTATGAAAGGTAATACAAAAATATTTCTTAATTGAACCTCGCCTACAAAAAATACCTGGTTATGCCACTACCTTAAATTTTTAATCGTGTTAATACAAATTATGGTTCATTTTATTTCTTATTCTTCCTAGAATGATTTTTATTGTGATGGTTTATAAAAAAAAGTTCAAACTTATGATTTTTGAACAAGTGTTTTGTACATATGTATTAAATACGTACAGTATTTTATAATTTACACGTGAAGTTACATATTTTACAGAATTATGTTTCAATGACATACATTGTATTATTGAAGTGTATGCAGTTAGATGTACGAAAATATGTAACAAAAAAAATTTTAAAAAATCATCCTCTTCCCCCTTTTTCATAAAATTACCAAATTGCGCCACAGTTCTCTAAAGTACCAATAAATAAATAAATAAAGCAATAAATAAATTATCTCTTCCAAAAACCAGAGCTACATGTACTAATTTTAGCACTTTTTTAAATAGAAATGTGTTTCATAAAATAAAAAATGAAAACATATCAAAACAACAGACAAAAATCATAAAAATCAATAGCTTCTTCGCACCACTCAAAATCTAAAATTACCGTAAACTTTTGTAAAAACGATAAAATATACCGTTAACTAGATTTTAATGATGATATCGATTTTGGACATTCAGTCGTAACGTCAAAAATAATAATACTAGAAACTTGACTTTTTTACCTATTATTAACAATAATCATAAACGTTTTCATTTAGATTATTTTCAGAAATATTTAATTAGTTTGGGCTTATTACATTAAAACTTTGAGTATACTGAAAATGTATCTTTTTATTCAGATATTGAGTTCGGTAATCACATTTTTCATCCTATGTTATGTTCGAAATTTCATTGAAATTGGCTCGATGAATTATTTTTCATACTTGTTCAAAATTTAAAATTTCACGTAAATAATAATTTTTTTTATTGAAAAACATATTTAATTTTAAATTCAAAATCTGATGAACAATTTTTACCGCACACATTTTTTAAAATGAACTATTTTATAACATTTACGTCAAGTGAGCCAATCATAGTCAGTATACAGGGAATTTAAATCTCTTAAATTGGTGCTTAAATATCTAATAAAGGTTAATCCATTAGTTTTCTGTGATTTTTTTCACTTTTTTTCTGAATTCTGATAACAGCGTTGCAGAAATTGAAACAACATATTTTTTATTTTTATAAATATGTTAAGTTCAACCGGTACAAAAAAGAAAACTGAAAGATACTTGTGGATTGTTGCATCCATTCCGTCCTTAGTATATAATTTCTAAAATTTATAGGGAATACACAATTTTTTTCTAAAAAAAGGGGTAACTCTGTCTCCGACGTCCTCCTTTCTTCTCATTCGAGTACTAAGTACATTATTATAATATATTCGACTGTTAGTCGTGCAAACATTTAGTCATAACAACCATAAGTGACATTTATCATGACTGAACATAATTTATTATTTCTAATAGCGTCTACCGTAAGATATGAAAATATTGGTCTATCCGTTCAATGAACATTGAATATGTACAAAGAAATTATTTAAACTCTTTGTGACGCGTTACTGGGTTTTGTGTGGTAAATGCTTGTTTGGAGCCTGGAGGAAGTCTTCAATGTCATATGTGGACGCCAATCGAAAATCTTCGAAAAGCAACATGTTGTACACAATCACGCACGCACTTGTTTATCAAACAAAAAAAAAAACAAATCACCTTAACACACACGTTTTAGGATTATTATTATTAAATAACATTCTTGAATGGACGTTTCTTTCGATCATTATCGTATAGTTTAACATATTGTATATAAATGTATTAAATATATTTTTATTTTTTTTTGTGAGCGCATTTGTTATTTAACGTTTCCGAGCGCGGGGAACTTGATTATTTTTATGATTTCCCGTTTCGCGCACGCGCACTCACGCAACAACACCGCACACACAATAATATTTACCATCCACACAGGCTGCATTTCTCCACACTGCCTGTATTTCAGTAGGACACACACACACAGCTGCGAGCAGGAGGACAAGTTATCTTTTTTATGCATCTGAAAATCATAAATTATTACACACGTGCACATGTGCACGGTGGCGTGGATATGGAAATGAAACATCTAAGGCACAACAACATAATATACATATTAATCGCAAACGTATGTTAACACGCTTCCACGCTGCAACGTAATATAAATATAGGCGAACGTCATCGTCACGGCCAGATGACCGAAAAGGTGGTGTTATTATTCTTTTAATATTATGCGCTTTCATTCGTTTGGTGCTGCAGTGTAGGAAACGTCCATCGAACGTGCTACCCTACATGTGTATACATTATAAACGATATACGTGCGTGTGCGTGTGTGTGTGTGTGTGTGTGTGTTTGTGTGTATGGTTTAGATGACTAAACACTAAATTACGATATACGAGGTATGCACGAATCGAAGGCGACACCGCGGCGCCCATTGTAAACAAGTTTTTTTTCGGCGTTATTTCAAAACCAAAATACACTTGGAGACGTCTATCACCCCATGGTAATACACGGATGGATACCGCCGTCATAACGAGTTTGGAAAAAAATATTCCAGCCCCATAGGCAAGGTGATGGCCGACGAGCCTCATATATAACATATAAGTATACAAATTTATAAAGTGTATGTGTAGTGTGGTGTGGTGTGTGTGTGTGTGTGTGTGTGTGTGTGTGTGTGTGTGTGTGTATGTGTGTGTAGTCACAATGCATTACGTTTCTCACAAACGTTCTTCTGAAGTATTTCGGGTCACGTACACATCGTACGGTGGGCCAATCATCGTCGTCTTCACGGCATAGTCGTATATGTAATGGTTATGCGCTTACAGCGTCCGCTTTGTTAGGCCTGAAATATTTTAAAATCATATGCGTGTGCGTGTGTGAGTGTACGCTCGAAAACATAAATCTTATCCGATACGGGCGTGGATGGTTCTGGGCGGTGGAGGGGAACAGAAAAAATACATCTCGAAAATACTCTCACACATGCACCGTGTAAGACTAGACGCTGTGCGTTTCGTGTGGGAAAATCTATAAAAGCAATCGATCCATAGAATCTCGAAATGCTACGATATTATACAATACACTGTTCACCGCACAAGCGTGCTGGATCGAGGACAAAAACGAAATAAAATTAGAAAATCTCCGGCCCGAACGGTCGCCGGAAACTTGTGACACAGCAAATCGCTCGTGGAGAAATCATTAGAATATCGATCTTCGCTGATAACTTTCAATTTCATCTTCGCGATTATTTTGAAACCATGGATCGTTGCACACCCTCACTGTACACGCAGTATCAACTCCGCGATAGCATTGTTCGTTTATATATCGATATAAAAACTTATTATACTACACGATTAAACTTATTTGAAATAATATATTATGGTGTTAAGCAAAAATTATCTCAGAATTTTTTAGACCCAGATGGTAAAAACCACGAAAAAATAACGCCACAAACTTATAACAAGATTAGGTTTGCCATATTTGGCTAGAGTCTCGTCCGAACGTTTCACGAATTCTAGTGTATAAAAATACTTAATTTTATGGTAAAAATTATAATTCTTCATTTTAGATAAAGCCCTATTTCGGTTTCGTCTAAAAATATCGTTCCATCGTCGCCTACTCGTATTACCGTTATTCTGAATGTAATATACATTATAGAAGTATCACATTTATATTGTGTGGCTAACACAAAGAAAATAATTTTCGTTGTATAGAATAAAGTTATAAAAACAGGATATTTTAGTCTTTTGACCGGACAAAAAACTCAATAAGTGACAATCCCGATATATCGGGATGAATGACAACTCTAAGTATGATAGATATTGCATAATTTTTTTTATTTTGTGTTATATTCTTAAACTGTTAAAAGTTACAGTGACAATAAATTGTGTCAATAATTTCCAAATTGATTGATTTTTTACCCTAACTAAATGATTAAATCGATTATTTCATGACTCACAAATATCGCTTGTTAGATCTTTATTTTTTAGAGTAATTTGGTGGGCATTTCAAGTTTCCGGTAGAAATATCGGCAAAAAAACTTCGACACTTGAGCAAAAAGCCTATACAAAATTTAAATCATATTGAACATGACACACACATAAAACTACTCAATACTCGTATTAAAATTTGAAAATACTAATACATATTTTTTCAATTATAATTTCATAATATTTTAGGTTATTTTTTTGTGATTATTTTTTCTTAGGATTAATTTTTTCGGGATTTAAAATTCCGGGATTATTTATTAGGAAAATCTAATTATATTACTAATATTAATCTAATTAACACTCGATCATTCTGAGCTTTTAGTGACTCCACCCTTCAAATTTTTGAATAAAATAAATATTACATAATATTAAGATATGCATGCATAATATATTGAGTGAAAAAATGTGGTGTGTATGTATATATATATATATTATATATATATATATGGATCCCGAAATAATAATCCCTGGAAAGAAACTCCCCATAGGAAAAAATTCCCATAGGACTTTTGGGCATTCATCGCTACGCTTCTCAGCGCAGTCACTTCGCTCCACTCAATCTATATACGTTGACCATGCATTTCATGGTGCAATTTATTGTAATACGACGTTTCGTTCCCGTGAATGACACTGAACGTCGCTTTACTCTGCAGCTTCGCTCACTTCGCAAAACTCCCCTCGCTTGCTTCACAAGCTCGTGTCGTGCATACAATTTGTTAAATACCTGAAAACAAAAATTTAACAATATTTCCATTTTTAGATTTTAATTTTAAAAACCAGCCATCTTATATACTTGTGTCGAGAAACACGAAACACACAATGAAGCAAATTTAAACTTATTATTATTCTCAGCTATAACAGTCGATTCAAAGATTTTTCGGTAATAATGAGTTATAACATCAAACGCGTTTAATAATTTACAAACCGAAATCATCTCTATCGGAATCTTGTTAGTAGATTCACCAATATGATATATTTCCGTTTTGAGACGTGTATATAGTTTAATTAATCTGAATTAAATACCGTGTATTGCGGTTATTATAGTACTCTATTGGCAGAAAAATAGTATACATTGCGACATGGCGTGACTAAGAAGGGCGACTTGTGTTTCCAAACACCGACGAAATTTTAACGAATTTTGAAAAAAAAAAGTTATATTTAATATTTTATTTCGATATTTAAGTATGTATTACGATTATTTATATTATTAGTTGCCAGAGACAAGGGGGAGGCTAAGAGGGCTATAGCCTTTCCTATTTACCGTGATTTAAGCTATTTATACCATAATATTCGCACTTGAGTTGTTAGTAAGTTGTAATTTAAAAAAAAATCTATAATATAAGATTATACATGAGTTTCATAAAATTTAATTTCACTAATTTCCGTATTGTATTTTTAACAGACAACTAAAATATATTGAAAAAAGACTGTCTGTAAATCACATTCAGTTATTTCATAGTTTAAATTTTTTGTTTAGTAGTTTTTCACAAATCCATTAAGATATTGTACACCTATTTATATCTCCAAAATAGGAATTTTATACTAAATAAGAAATAAATAATAATAAAACTTATAAAAAAAGTAAAGTAATGTGAAGTACAGTAAAGTAAAGTATAGACAAGAAAGCTGAACATACTTCGCACCACGGATATTCTTCGCTCCTCGGGTCAGATAGTCTTGAAGAGTATATACAATTTTAAAGAAACGATAAATCATTACTCCAGTAAGACAATTCTGAACGAAAGAAATTAATAATTTAAAAAACAATAACAGTCGTCATTTTCAACATACTCACCAAAAGTATCTGACCCGAAGAGCGAATAATATCCGTAGTGCGAAAAAAGTGTCCGGCTTTCTTGTCTATACTTTACTTTACTTTACTTTGTATTACTTAATTTTACTTTACTTTACTTTTTTTATCTAATTAATAAAGGAAAAAATAATTAAATGAAAAAAAAAATGTTAGAAAAATGTCCAAAATTTTTTTTTCACATTTTCAAAATTTTCTTGCACCAAAATGTTTCTCATATTACCCATGTTTAAATTTTCATAAAGTTCAGAGCAACAAATGATGGTTTCCAAGTTTTTTTTGTCAAATTTTGAGTAGTTTTTTTCAAAAAAAAAAAAATTAAGAATTGAGAAATTCAAAAATTACCTTTTTAAAGCACCAACTAGAGGAAAATCCGGTTTCAAAAAGTTACTGATCGAGATTTTTGGACAAGTAGATCCATACGAAAAAGTGTTCACAAAAAAATAAATAAATAAATAAACATCATTGTAAAAACACTAGCTTCTTCACTTCATTCAGAATCTAAAATACTCAGTGTTAATATTAATAAAATCAAAATGTTGAAGTAAAAAAAATTCACAGAGGAGACTTCAGCATAATGCACTTAACTTATTCAAGGTCATAAACAACAGAAAAATTTAATAACGCATTTATAATATCTGAAATAGCATAATATTAAACATGAACCGTGTGACCATAAAAATAAATATTGACAATATTATTCGCCTATTTTATTACTTATTATACTACATTACTTATTAGCAGTAATAACGACACTTATTATGTACACATGCATAATGCATGTGTACCAGTATACTTACATGATACACACAAAGGAATCAAACGTGGTTTATTTTGATTTAGTTCATTATTTGTAAAGAAGACCAAAACATTTAGTTTACAAATGTCACCTAAACTACAACTATTTTCAATCTAACTAATGCTACCTATCTATGGCTATCGATTATACTTTACCATAAATTATTGTAGACAATTAATATTACTCGTTATTTTTTTATGTATATACATATTATTGTTAAATACGTATATTGTATACATCAAAATTATTAGTCACGTGAATATCTTTCATAAATAAATGAAGATAAAAATATCGAATCTCTACCTCGTAAAAATATACACTTACGTTATGAATAAAGGTCAGAATAATATTCTTTTGAATAATTTTTTTTTTGAGTATATGCTGTCAAGTGAGGGTTTACAATCTTTACAAAGTGTGCAGCATATGAATTAATAGCCTTTCTGTTTTTTTCATATTTGAGAATATTTCAAGATAAAAGAATTAATTTAGTAAAGAATATTAAAGAATATATCGATTAATGTTATGAATTTTTGATATTCTGTGTACAGTGGCGCAAATATAATATTATAGATGTAATTTTATAATCTGTTATGAAGTCGTTACGTAGGCTATTGGAAAACCACTTCAAAAATTTGTAAAAACTTTAAGCAATAAAATTAACATAATATAATACTTTTTATTAAATAATAATAAAAAAAAATCAGTAAATGATTACATTGTTTTATATTGAGTGACCTACATCAGTTAGAATAAGTTAGTACCTACTTATTTAAAATACCTCTAATAAATGTAAATAAATTAAATACATAATTATGGAAATAGTAAGATACAACATCATTTAAATATTATTAAGACATCTACATTTTTCATAAAATTACAATTTTTTCCATAAAAAAGCATATTTTGAATTTTAGAAAATATATTAGAATAAAAACATATTTTTTTCATATTTTACTATGATTTTTAAAGAATATATTATAATCTTATTTTGGGTATTTTAAGAGAATATTATTCCAACCTCTAATTATGAAACATGGCCACACTGGTTTAAAAAAGTAGCTATAAAATAGGTATTATGTAATATATTATATGCTTTAAGAGGTATGAGACGCAGGTGCAACTGAATATTATAAACGGGAGAAGGAGGCGGGAACAAATTCTCTACCGATTACGAGTAAATACATCGCGTTAACGAACTTTTGTTCCATTCAAACACGAATCGATAAATTGTCGAATAAAACCTGAAATACGATGCATTTATGTGTTATTATATTATTATTATTATTATTATTAAATATTTCGAGCGCGTGAGAAACTTGTGTTGCTCGAGGTCTGTCGTGGCCCCTTTATATTATAGTCTACCATTTGCATATTACCCACTCAGATAAAAATATAAAATATATGGCTACGCGGTATGTGATAAATTACCCAAAAATGTATAGCCCGGAATTATTAACGACGTACGTATGCAAATTAATCTCGTTTGGGTAAGCGGATATGATATTATGTAAACTGTTAACATAAACACGAGCAGACAAAACGATTGGGTTGATTATTTTAGATTACACATAGGTACTACGATATACAAGGTTTACTGCAGGCTGCAGCGACCGTTCCAAATTGGAGAAAAAATAAAAATGGAAGACAGAAAAAACAACAATCGGGAGCTGGTTCGACGGTTAAATAATATTATTTCCTCAGTGGTGGAACGTTCGAGAAGGCGGTTATTTGGAAATAAAATACACTGCAGGGGTTCTCTGATCACGACGATTCTTCGAGTGCAGTAGGGTGCAGCGATTATAAACGAAATCCGATAGATCTGTAATATACGTGTATAGTAGATGTATGAAATACTGTATATTATGTAGCGATCCAATCGATAAAACATAATATATAAATTATATGATGTTCAACAGGTAACATCTGCAACGTCGAAGCAGAGCCTGAGGCAATGTGAGTATATTAGGTCGTCATCCCCCCCCATTAACTTTTTTATAATTATCAGCCGGCATTTTTATATAGCAAAGAGCCGTCAACATATATACAACTAACAATAAAACCGTTCCACCAGATGATTTTTTTTTTTTAAGACGAAAACAACCGAACATGCTTTGTAGTTTGTACCATGGGTATAATATGGTAAGACTATAACCGAGGACATCAAGAGAGGAGAGTATTTTTTTTTTATTAAATCTTACGTAATTCATCTAAATATGTAAATATTTTAAATTCTAAGTGGAGCAAAGAAGCTAGTGGTTTTATAATGATGTTTATTTTTATTTTTATAGAAACACTAATGTAAAAATACTTGTCAAAAAGTTTCATATAGTAACTTTTTAGATCAGAAATCTTTCACGGGTGGTATTTTGAACAGATCATTTTCCAAAAGTCTAAATACGTTTACTAAAACCGAGGAAAATCTTACGAAACATTTTGTAAAAACGGAAAAATGTGCCGTAAACGAGATTTCATAAAATTTATTTTATAATTATTACTACAATTCCGAAACAAATATGATTAGGAACTTGACATTTTCACCCATTATCAACAATAGTGTAATACAGACGAGAAAAATTTGACCAATTTTGGTATAAAATATATAAAATTTCGGAATTATCTTGTGTTTTGTAAGATCTTATCTAATAACATTTATAATTTTGATAATATTAACTAAAAATTTAACATAACCTCACTCACAAATATGTCCGATATACTAACCTGAAAAATCTCAAAAATCTTAAGTCAAATTTTGTTTTTATAGCCATTTTTTTCAATCCAAACCTAATAAAATATTTAATTTTTAATCCGGTAAATATTTTCTTCTACTAAAAGATTTCTCGCGTGTTTTCCTAGATGAAATTATTTTCATGAAAATCAAATCAATGAATAATTTTTTGCTAGCGTTCAAATTTTAAAATATGAGGTTAATCCATATAATAGCAGTGGTAGTTACAAGGAGGGGGGGGTCGATAAGTGGATATTTGAATTTTATAAATATAATATCTATATCACAGAAAAAATAAAACTAGATTGTGCACTCTGAGAGACCCTACCCCTACAGCAAGGAGAAAAAAGCAAGACATACTTCGCACGATGGGTGTTCTTCGCACGACGGATGGGATTCTTTGACGGGTGTATTGAATTTTAAAGAAACGATAAATCATTTCTTCAATAAAACGATTCTGAACGAGGGAAGTAAATAATATAAATATAAAATAGTAGGTTAGATACTGTAATTTAATAGTGTAAACATATACATATACAATATACATGTATACATAAACATATAATAGTGTATACGTACACAAGCGGTCCGTGTAATATATGACAACTGATAAGGCGTTATGGTTCTTAGAAATGTATTTGGGCGGCAGTCCAAAGGCCACACCGTAATGACCGACTTGTATCGTATTAAATTTAGCGTCGAAAAATACGTACGGTAAGATAAGTGAATAACAAATACCTACCGTACTTTCGAGTTTTTTTCAGTCTTACCCTTGTAAAATGTTTAATTCTTTGTCCGTAAGAAATTTTATTGCACCAAAATATTCGCAATGAAATTTTCTATCTAGGAACCAAATTTCAAAACAATTGGAGAG
>JAIPRM010009925.1:0-14235 GCA_025469315.1 Stegophylla sp. TES_Ste_2020 | reverse complement strand
GGTTATCCCCAATTATATTTGATAATCTTATAATATTATTTTATTCTATGGTTGATATAATTACCACACATAAATATATTTATTAAACAAACATTTTGTGTTTTTGGGGGCCCCACTTAAATGGAAAAGAGGCCGATTTGGGAGTGCTACGCACCCCCGGTCCTCCCGCTAGTTGCGGCACTGCATATATGTCTAATTGACCTGAAAAAATCTCGAAAATCGTTAGTCAACTTTTTTTTTTATACCAGTTTGAAGTTAGAATTTCAACTTAATTCGTTAGTTTTACCTAAAATTATTCACTTTAACGTACATATAAGAAAGTTGGTTTTGAAATTTGGTGCTTAGATAGAGAATTTCATTGCGAATATTTTGGTGCAATAGAATTTCTCATATTGTTGGGAACTAAATTGTACTTTTCAAATCCTATATTTTTGTACAGTTTTTCTTAAAATTATTATCTACTTTGGGCTCGGTGTACATTTGAGTTATTTTAACACTCGGCACCGTTACGGCGAGCGCGTTGCATAAAAATTTTCACGCATGTCTATTTTGTCGCAGCGACATCGCGGCACGCGCATTTGCGTCACCGCTCGTTAATATAACGAAAGTGTGTACTAGGCTTTATCGCATCGCGGTCTTTGGCAACCACGCTGATCGATTTATCCAATGCAAATGTTCTTTTTAAAATTATATTTTTAGCCTTACATTTTATAAACGCTTATTAATACCTCTTAAATTTTTTTATTATCATTCGTAACAATAGTATTTATTTTATTTTATCAACAAATTTTAAATATTTTCTGTTTTTTTATTGTTGTTGTTACTTGATGTTTGTAATCAAAAAATTAAATGTGCTTAATTAAAAGTTATATCACAATTGAAAATATATAGGTACATAAATGTATATATTTTAGGTAAGTGCATATTTTTGCATATTATTTTTAAAAAAAAGTGTGTACTTCGCTCTCTGGGGTGTTCTTCGCACGTCGGGTGGGATTCTCTTGACGGGTGTATTGTATTTTAAAGAAACGATAAATCATTTCTTCAATAAAACGATTCTGACCGGAGGAAGTTAATAATATAAAAAAAAAAATGTTAGAAAAATGTCCAAATTTTTTTTTTCACATTTTCAAAATTTTCTTGCGCCAAAATCTTTCTTATATTATTTTCTATCTATGTCTAAATTTTTATATAGTTTGGATCAAAAAATGATGGTTTCCGAGTAGTTTTTGTCAAATTTTGAGTAGTTTTTCCAAAAAAAAAAAATTGAAGAATTGAGAAATTCAAAAAATGACCTTTTTAAAGTACCATCCAGAGGCAAATCCGGTTTGAAAAAGTTACTGATCGAAACTTTTGGACAAGTATTTCCATACGAAAAGTTATACACAGAAAAAAAATCCTTCACTTCGTTCAGAATCTAAAATAGAAACGTGCCATAAAACACCAATTTTTAATTTTTTTTTTTTCAATAAATAATTTAGGTTACTATAAAATAAAGGTTATACAAAAATTAAAAGACATAAGCGTGCCATTCAGAAGTATACGATGTGCCACAAGTGGCACGTGTGTTGCAGGTTAGCCACCTTTGGTCTCTATGCTCTATGCTGAAAACTGCAGATGAAGGGGTACGGGCGGTTGCAGTCTTCCGCCATCACCGGAATCGTCGTCGTCGCCGGCCACGCCGGTCACCTCCGCGTAGATGACCTATGCGTTGGACCGCGGTCAGAAACCATAACGCGGTGTGGTTAGTGCCTCCGTGGAACGTGGTCGTTCCGTCGAACGGTGTGAGTATGCACACAAGGGATTCTCTATCAGGATACCGCGGTTACGGTTAGATTATTGAACCGTACTACGCCACACCGTACGTGGTGGCGCTTTAATATGATTTTTATTATTGTAACTAGGAACAAAAAGAGATCAACAATTTTAGTCATTTGTACAAAGTAAGTAATTGCGACTATTATTAGAATAATTCATTTTTTCAAATGGAAAGGGGGAGAGGGGCTCTCCACTGGATGCCCTTGGTTTTAGTTAGAAATATAATGATTATTTATTTGATTTTTGACCATGACAACTTTTCAATAATAATTTCTTAAAAGGTATTTTCGCTTTTATTCTTAGGTATTTTAGTTACGTATTGTTACTTATAGGTAATTAGTAATAGTAGAAATAATAGTTTCTAATTGTTTTTCATTAATAAGTAAAGTTGTTAATTTCTTTTGTACTATTTAACTAATGAATTTTTTTGTTAAACAGTTTAAATTTTATAATAACACTATACAATTTAAAGACCGAGATAAATTTCCTTCAGTTATATTTCACTAATAAAGTTGTTACATTTTGTATGAAAACTAATTAACTCACATTAGTGTACTTTATTATATTTTATTGAGGTATAAAAGGATAATTTGTATTTTGAAAGCAACCAAACTACGTTTTTACATAAATCAAAAGACAACCAAATACCAATCAACATAAGTATTAGAATAATGGGGAATGTTAATCATATGATAAAAATATCGGTAAATGATATTCAAAAATATACTTTGAGATAAAATTAATACATTATTATAAGTAGTTTCACTTTTAAAAAAATTTCATATTACTTTTTGTAAGAGTAATTGGATGTCTTAAACCACGTCTGTAATGTTTTGACCGTCGTACAAGAAACATTTCCCATTGTCCATTTACGAGAATTTTTTTCTCTGGTATTGCATTTTTTCTCCACGTGACCTATACACTGAGATGGAGTAATACAGTTATGAAGCTTCTGTAGCGATTTAGCGTCGACGGGATGACGAGATGGATGTATAATTCATCATGGCTTAAACAGATACTCGGCAAAACGACAACAAATTTTAGGCCGGTATTATTTTTCTCATAGTTATTATTTAATATTTATTCAGATATCTCTAGTAAATTTATTGGTGCATACATTTATGAATGTAATATATATTGTTCATTTTGATTATTAGTGGACACAGATCATTCTATTATTTTTATTACCTATTCCAAAAGTAATGTAAATATGTAAGTAAAAATTGACAAACATAATTGATATGAAACTAACAATATTACTGTTGGCTATAATTAACAGAAGCTTCACTAAGAATCGTTTTATTGAAGAAATTGTTTATTGTTTCTTTAAAATTCAACAAACCCACCGATAACACCCCACACGAGAAGCGAAGAATATACCTGGTGTGAAGACTGTATCGGTTTTTTATGTTGTATGTTCATTGCTTAATAACTAATTATTCGATTAATTGTGTAAAAAAAAAAAAAAAATTGATAAATTTTCGCATGTTGAGGTAAATTTATACAGAAATTTCTGATGGAAAACGTTGCCCCCCACCCTAAATAAAATTAAATCCTAAATCCACTGATACTAAGTTCCAACTACATAATTTAAGATTATGTAATTCGTAAATAATCCGTAGTGTTAACGTATGGAGAACAAAATTAGTGCATATTGCGGTCGGTAAACAAAAACAGTCGTTGAAATGATTATTTTAAAAACGTCCAACGATGAACTACGAACTATCAACTGGAGGTTAAGGTAGGTGGGAGGGTATGGGTATTAAGTGTTGGCAAATAAATTTGCACCGCACTACGCGTCCTCTGCCCCTTCCATATAAAATTTCGTGTTTGTAATTAATCCGCTACCTGAAATTGCTTTCGTTGTGTTCTAATGATAAATTCTGATCTACACTGTAAACAGTGCAAACTGTTAATGATTTATTTAATGCATTTATTCAATTAGTATACGTTTGTAGAACTAATTTGAAAATATCAGAAAAAATGAAGTTTGTCGCAGCAGTATCATTGATTTATTTAACCGTCATTGTTGATCCAGGTAAGCACTATTTTTCGTTCCATTTTTTACCTTTGACAATTATTTAATTAGACTCAAATATCAAAATCGGATAATATGTATAAACCTTAATAATGCATTAATTATCGTTTGTTCGTATAATTATTTTGCTATAATATAGAATTCAAAACTGGGTAAGTTAACTAATTTTTTTGACAACAGGTTTAAATTATATTACACTTCAAAAAATTAACTAAACTAATTTGACGTAAATTACAAGTACAAAGCTTAGGTAAAAGTTTATGCTTTTAGTTTTTAAGCAAAGAGAAGAAGCTTATGGTGTTTATTTTTATTTTTTTGTATAAAAAGCTTTTTCTAAGTAAATTGTAATTTCTTGTTGTATTGAGCTCAACACTAAATCTGATTTTCGATATAAATATTTCTAACGCTCTTAAAAAATCATATAAATCATTTATACATTTGAAATATTCTATAATCGTTTGAAGTCAGAATTTGTATGAGACTGATTTTTTTTTCGCATAAAATAATGACTTTTTCAGTCAAAACCTTTTACAATTTGAAATTTAAAATACGTTCTATGTTATTTTTACCAAAGGATTCATGGATTATTTTTGGATCTATGTAAAACATGTTTTTAGAAACTTGCTGAATGAGAAATTGTTAACAGGTGTTCTTATACATAATTACAGCTCAAATGACCGATAATACTAAACATGGCATATTTCTTTATCATAACATTTACGATTTATTGTTTTAACAGTTGAAATCTATATACAAGCTTATATACTTTATATCGGTATCTACTCTTATATCCATATAGGTTTGTTAAAATCTGTTTAGTTAATTTCTACTTATTAGAGTTTCTTTAAATAAAAAAGTACGAAAACAATTTTAATTGTTATACGAATAGTCAAAAATCCACATGGATTGTTCCAAATCTGATATGAGTCAAATCTTTAAAATTTCACCAATATTTAATCAATGACGAAATCCGGACAGAATGTAGAATTTGAAATTGTTCTTATTTTTATCGCATGAATTATTAGTTGTTATCACAGTCAACAGCATATCAGCACGTTTATGTCGATTAAATCCATGAGTAGTTAATAATATATATATATATTAAATAAGTATCAATGATTTTATTATCATTTTACACGTTATACCTATAATATAATAATATTATAGTAATATTCCAATGTTGGCGTGTTCTGTCTACTAGTTCGTGTTTACACCACGGGATCGATAAAAGAATTCTGTTCATGGTCTCACTATCCTGGATTTTTGTAACCTTTAACAAATTGTGAGAACGATGTGCACTTGGAGTGAAAATGGCACACAAGCTGAGCTTAAAGAGACGGTTTTTTTGTTGTTATCTATCAAAGCGCGTACATTAGAAAATTTTCTCATTCGGAAATGTTTAAAAAGTTGGAGTGGGAGAAATTCGACAGTAATGTCACCCGTAGGAGAGATATTTTATTTCATTTACTATTGCATTTATATGGTGAATCTTGTTTACACTCTCGTTTTCTTAGCTTTGATTGTTATGCTTGTGATGAAAGGTTATTAATAACTACATAAATATGTTTATTTTATTATTATTTAAGTGCTTTTATCATTGAATATTGACATGGCCCGCAATAATCACTGATATCTAGGTAGTAGGTACGAATGCACGGGCGTGTACATTACTAATAACAATTTGAAGGGTTTGATGCCACAACTAATACCGTACAACTCCATTTTTTGGCAAAATCGGTTTTTACACTCAAAAAATCAAGAAAAAAAAAATTGAATAAGAGGATGCAACAACTGTACGAATCTTATTATCATAAATTAAAAAGATATATCATTAATAATAATTTATAATAAATGAATAGTGAAAAATTAAAATATTATTATTATTATTTTTATTTATTTGTATTTACCAGTAATTAGGTGTATTACTTTTTTCAATCTGCAAGTACTATAGATAGTTGTTCATAAAAAAAAAAATCTTTTATTTTAATTTGGTACTTTTTTCATTATTTAAAAATGTTAATACAAAAAATGTTTTTCTTAATTTGATGCAACAACCAAATAACTTTTAGACCATTTTTTTGGAATGATTAAAACACAAAACTATTTATAAATATTTATACTATTTATAAAATAAAAATAATCACAAATGTAAAACCACTCGATACACTCAGAATTTAATAATTTAATAAACTCAGGCACTTTTATGAAGAAATTAACTCATATAATTAATTATTACAATATTGTTGTGTATGTATAATGTCATGTTGATTTTTTAATTTTTTTTTTCTTATCAGGTGCTAGTTTACATTGTTATGAATGTAACTATACAAACGACAGTAATATATGGAACAGAAGCTTATGTATGGATCCATTTTTTAAAAATGATTCACTATTAGTTAAATGCAGCCCATTCGCTGATGGATGTATTAAAATTGATAAATATGTTAAAATGAATAATAATGGTATTGTATATATTATACATATTAATTATATTAGAATCATAAAAATAACCTGTTTCTCAATTTACAGTTTGCATTTCAATAGAGCGTGTGATCTTAGTTTAAAAAACGAATTGGGACACACGTAAACTGCGTCCAAATAACCTTTTATAAAAAAAATATGTAAACTGCACTCCAATTTAAATCCAGGTGAAAAAGGATAAAAGTAAACTGCACCTAACACAGCTAGACTTTCAGTACTATTTTTATCAACATTTATCACCACTCAGTATACATATATACGAAGACTACAATAATGTTTGAGTGTGTTATACCCCGTATGTAAGTCATCGTGAATGGACATTGAGCTTCGCTTCGCGCCACAGCTTCCCTCGTTTACTTCGCAAGCTCTACTGTGCCCGGCTTGCTATGCAACGTAGGGACATTTCGGCTTGATAATCGACTTGCTGTGCAAGTATAAGTGCTATAAAAATGTACATAACTTATTATTACAACGCCAAACAAAATCTCCGAAAAAAAAATTATTTATATTATATATATTATATTATATTATTTTATTTTATTATATTATATATTTTTTTTATAAAATTGTATTTCTTATATTTCTCATTTAACCAAACTTCATTTAATTAGAGTAAAATTTGGTTTATTTAAAATATAATGTAAATCAGATATAAAAATTATCTGGTGCAGTATGATAATAACAAATGAAGCGCAGTTTATATGTAATTTTTTTACACTTGATAAAAACTCGGGCGCAGTTTACAATCGTCCAAGAATTTAATATGGCTTTGTAAAGTTTAAACTATAGTTTTAATTTCCAATATTTTATCATATTAGTAAATTTAACTCGTTACCTATATTAATTGAATATGTACTGCAAGTATTACAACACTTAAAACAATTATTTTTCCTCTTTATCGTATTTATCCGGCAAGATGACATTTTGAATCAGGGACGTATTAATCAGCGAATTGAAATGTCTCGGAAGGATCAATATGTCCTTGCCGGAACTTTTCCGTAGAGACTTTTTGATCCATTTTTTTCTGGGGAAATTTTGATCCGCTTGTGAACAAATATATATATATTTAGAACTAATAAATAAATCCCTGGAAAATCTAAATGTTTCCTGACATTAACTTAAGTGGATCGTGGTCCGTTTCATCGACCATTGTCGGACCGAAAATATGTAATTGAATGCGGTCAAGGTCATGAATCGCTCTGCTCGTTGACCGCTACGCAAATCGAAAATATCACTCGACTTGTTGTACAATGTGGAGAGATTTCGGTTTGATAATCGTCAGATGTATATAGAATATTATAGTTGTATGTACTTAATTCCGTATTAGTACCAATCAACTGTGAAGTACAAGTTTTTCGTTTTTTACTGATGGCACCATTTTGTTTTCTTTCTGATCAGAGTATCAGAAAACTGTATTACGTCGTTGAAAACATTTTGATCCGCTCAGAAATTGAAATTGTTTGAAAAACTGATTAAAATCTTCCCAAGAGAAAACTGATCAATTTATCTCCAATGGATCAAAATTTCACCGGTTCAAAATATACCCGGATCGTAATGTTTCGTTACCTTTTTATCTGTATATCCACATATTCATATTAAACTGAATGACTTTTAACTCTATAATGTTCAAAACAAAAGTGTCCCATTTTCCGGATTACTATTATTAGGGAACGGATTTTATTGTAATAAAAAAAATCAGTATATGTACCAATTTTTCTTAAAACATAGAATAAAATATCCAAAATATGTAAATATCGAAATCATATATTAATATTGAAAACTGCACAAAAAAATATTTGTTATTTATAAATATTAAGTAAAAAAAAAATAATTGGTGTATTATAAAATGATTCTTATTCTAGAATATATTGACAATGTATCTTATAGTGACATGATTTAACCTATTCTGAGGCGTCATGACGGCATTTAAGTACATAAATGTCATTTAGATTACGTAAAATATATTTGGTCATCATTAAAAATTACTAAGCTTGTTATTTTCAGCTTTCATTATCTATTAAACTTATCCACAGCTTTTTAAATAGCAGTATTCTGGTACAAGAATGCCATTTTGATAAAAAATGTAATGTTTGTTGTTTTTGAAAATTAATGAAAAAATCAAATATTGCTAAAATATTTACAAAATATATATATTTATTCAACAAATATGTAAAAATATGTATTTATACCAAAATATGTAAAAATATTAAAAATAAATTTGGGATAATTTTAGTTCGAATGATCTAAATTATACACATTTTTAATCAGATTAAAAATATCTCATTCCAATAAAAATGTGTATTTAAAATAAAAGTCGTTCCCTAATTTTATAACATCAAATTTTGTTTTAAACCGTGTCATCCCGGTTCACCGAATCCCGTTTTACTGAATCCTGTTTCGTTGACAAATAAAACGGTTTTATACACATTGAAAAATAATTCCGTATCGCCGATTACCCTTTTGCCGAATCCCGTTTCGCCGAATAAATTTTTTATTTATGTATTAATATCATATTATTATAAAATATTACAAAATAATGCCTACCAAAATAGTATTTAAAATGTAAATTTAAATCAAATAAACATTTTATTGACATACCTGTTGATTGTAGCATAAATTTATGAATTTGAATAAATCATATAAAATTAAGATGTATTTTGTTATTTACAAAAAATAAACCTAAATAATATAAGAAATAAAATGCCTTTTATACGAGTCTATTAATAAATTAGTTCATTTCAATGATTATAATGTTTATTTTGAAATACCCTTCTTATCGTTGATAATAATAAATAAACGTTTTTAATCTTAATCTTAAATAAGAATTTATTACACAAATCATAGAGATTGTATAGTGGATACTATAATATAGTAAATTAGATGCATCCATATATACCGAAGAATTTAGATGAAGTATTATTAGTTTTGACAAAATGGGACTTCGTAAAAACGGGTTTCGGCGAAACGGGATTTGGTAAACCGAGCCTAAACCATTTTGAACTTGTAAACAATAAATGTATTCGCGTACTTTATTCAATTTATATTTCGTGGGAGTAATTCCTTAGGTAACTTCTATGCATATATTATTTTAATTATATATATATACTATAAGTCTATAAATAATAGTAATTTCTGATCACAATAAATTTTAGTTTTAGACATCAAAGATAAAACTAAGAGAAGTTGTGCATCATACGAAGCTTATAGAATAATGGAAGCAGAGTTATACGAATACGAAGACATAGAATTTTGTGATACCGACGGATGTAATGATTCTCAATCGTTAGAATCGTCAGCGGTCTTAATGATTTTTACTGGATTAGTGGCAAAGTTATTATTCTACAACTGGCCCCGTTGAAAATCCCATTTTTGAAAAAGTGGATCTCATGCTATTATCGTAACGGCACACAATAATTAGTTGGTTAAGATATTATAATAGTTTGCCAATATAGTTAACTGGATAAATGTAATGATTTTTGCGACTTTAAATACCTTTATGACAAAAATTATATGTTTTAATTTTAATTTATTTGATATCTTTGTGCTGCTTATGAACATAGATAATGGTGTTAATGTTAAGATACGTCCATAGACATTAGAGAGGATGAGAGACACTCGAATATTCGGGACGTTGAGGTAGTTAACAATTAATTATTAACTCAGAACAAGGTTGGACTAGCTTTTTTAAAGGGCCTGAGAAAACCGTAAACAAAAGGGCCATTCAAATTTAATAATTATATAACAAAAAAGCTGGATATAATTAGCATATAAATGCAATTTTTGGAGGATTGAGGAAAATCAATTAATTCCCTAGATATTATTACATAGATGTAATCATAGATTTTTAAGGAAAAATAATCATATTTCATTATAGATTTATTTTAGAATTATTCAAATTTAAATTATATATTATCTACGATATAATTTGATTTTATCATCATTTCAAGATCATATTTTGAAATATTTTGATATTCAACTTTTTAGATTATCAAAAATGTAAAACTTTACTACGAACTATAGCTCATTGAAGTCATGGTTATTATCATGTCTATACCTAATAAAAACAAGTGCCACCAACGGCACCAACCCAAATTAAAATATTTTTAAAAATAAAATATGTAATAGATTTTTATCTTGGATAAATTTATTTTTAATTTATATTTGTATAGCTTTATATTAAAAATTAAGATTCAAAAAAATTTCGTTCGAGAACATAATAAAATTCTGGTTTTGTGTTTTGAATTTGTTCCATAAAATTTAAAATTGTGGTTTCGTTTTCATTTTTAGTTATGTTAATTTTTCTATAAAACCGGTTAATAACGAAACCGGTTTTAATCGGTTTAAAGCCCTGGATGTGACACAAGTGTCAGATTTTGAAGGGAGTAAATGATATATCCGACTGGAAGCTGTACATTTAGGGGCGCCTAAATATTAAAAGTTTTTATCGAAAAATTTGTGAATTTAAGGGTGGTGGGAGTGGTTTACATATTATTTGCTTTTGGCGACAAATACTTTAGATCCAGCATTGAAGGCATTGAAAAAAAATGCAATAAAGTGGGAACAAAATAACTTTACTGAGAATGCGGGTTGTCATATAGAACTTTTGGTTCTGCATATTGTACGTAGAAAGATTATTATATTATACAAATATTAACTAATTACATATTTTCTTTTAGATTGTAACATCTAAAGATTACAATAATTTATGCAAACATTTTTTAAAATTTCATAGATTCAGATTACAATAAAATTGCTCAAGCCACCAGGCCACAATTTAGTCCCGGCCATTTAGAAATTTAACACTTTCCAGACTGCCCACTCCGCCCCCGTTGACAGTGCATATCGATTTCATATTTTATACAATCTAGGTATATAATTGGTTTTAATAAAATTAAAGTACTGTTTTTGTCCTTATCATTTTGGAATTTTCAAATACTTTTGATTTCTTTTTTGCATACAAATGAACTATTTTTGGACTAGCGAAATTATTAAAAATTAATTTGTTTAATGACTACGTATTCATATTACTACTTTTTATGTGGTGTCCTGACAATTTAGCTCAATTAAAATTCATCTCAGGAAAATTAAACAGTGGATAATTGAGCGAAGGACGATAGAATGCAATAACAATTTTAAAATAAAATGTTCTATATAAGTTTCAAAACCTAAAAAGAAGTACATAGATTTAATTTTAAGATTAAAGACAGTTTGTAGTCAATTTTAAGCACGAATAACCAAAGACTTTTTAAAAGGAATTGCACTAAACATTACATTATTATTATTATTATTATTTTTTTTTTACTACCACAAGTTACATAAAACATTAAATTATTTTATTTGTATTTTTTGTAACTAAAATTGTGATTACACTACTGTTTAATAATATAAATTGACATAATTTTAATAGAGGTCAATTTTCTTGAGTTTGATTTTTTTTTAGCTCAATTTAATATTTAAATTTACTACATTCTTTAAACCAATAAATATTTATGATAAAACATTTGATAATTTAGGTGACATCGGGTTTGAAACAAAATTATGGTTAAATGTTGAGGTTAATGTTATTAGCATAATTTTTTTCTTACTATAAATATGCGTGCATATTGATGCTTGTTTTTCAGTTATTTGTGCTTAATTCGATATTTTTAGCGAGTATAATAAAATTGTGGTCTCTAGTTACGACCTTGAAATCCGTGTCCATAACAAAATGGGCTTGCTGTGCATAATTTGTCAAAGTTCTTATAGTAAATTATAATGTGTTATTAATTATTATTAATCTATTAATGAAATTTGTGAATCTACAGGATAATCTGATGTAAGAATGAAAGGATTAGGTATATTAAATCGAATGATATCATTTGAATTGATTTTTGTACAATTTATTTACATATTTAACAGACGTGATAATAATTATAGTCTAGAAATGGGATAATTTAAATAATTATTTAAAAATTTTAATTTTGCCTCCCCAGCCATCAAGGTCTAGATACACCTATCATTACTATAATTTATTGTGGTTAATTAGATAGATAACCTATATTATGTCCAATTAGATTAGAGGTTATATTAAATTTTTAGCTACTAAAATAAAAATTCTGTATTTATCCCAAATTAGTTCAAATTTGCTTGAAAATTTTAAAACGACTGTATTACACTATTATTGATAATGGGTGAAAATTTCAAGTTTTTAGTCTTTTTAATTTCAAAATTATAGCGAAATTAATAAAATAGATTTTATTGAAAATCTTGTTCACAGCATATTTTAGGATTTTTTTGACAGGCTTCCCTTGTTTTTTTAAAAAATTATTGAGAATTTCGAAAAATCACCTTTTTAGAGTACCTACCTTTTAGATGTGATTTCTGATATAAAATTTTTAGAAGATTTTTAGCCAAATATTTCTATAATGAAATATTTATGCTTTATGCTTCTTTAACATTATAATATTTTACAATACATTATCATTACATTTATCGTTTAATGGTAATTTCATTTATACATTTAGTACATTTATTATCAACAATAAATTATATATATTATGCTATAAAAACATAAAAAATAGCAAAAATGAACATTTATTTACTTTAAAAAATAATAGTAATAAAAATATTTTTCTTCTGTTAAAAATTCATAAAAAAATTTAAATGACTTTGAAAGAAGGTATAACTTGCATATAACTAAACAAAATTGTTCGGAAATAAGAATACAATTTAAATTTCTATATTTATAACGCAGTATTTATCTTCTTAAAACCGAAAGTTAAGAAAAATACAAAATAAATCATAACATTAAAGAAATTGACAAAAAATAGTACCAAAACGTAAAAAAAGCACAAAAATCTAAAATTCATCTAATATACAAAAAATAAACAAAAAATTATTTCTTTGCGTATATAATCGCGTGCCACGATTGCTACAGTCACCTTCACCGCCTTGATGGGTAATCGGAAAGTGTCGGTTATAAGGAACACTGAAAAAAGTAGCCCATTGTATGAACGAAAAGACTCTATCATATTAACGAGTCCCTCATAAGTAACGATGCACGTAAAAAAGGGAAGCCAATAGGTTTTTACACATCTCGTCAGAAATAAATATCGCTGAATTTGCATATAATTTATCTGGAAATAATTTGTAACTACGCGCAGCGCGGAACGGATCACACGTTCATTAATCGAAATGGTGGGCTGTTGTACATTAATGAAAAACATAACCCAAAAACGCTAAAATAAACATCTCATAAGCGTAAAAAAAATTATCATTTCAACAAACCATTAGTACAAATTAAATTTACTAAAATAAAATTTAATTAAACCAATTAAAAGCATTGTTATTATTTATTGCGCTTTTACTAGACGCGTATTTGCACTCGATCGCGAGTGACTAACTAACATAGCTATATATGTAGGTCTTCAAACATGCTTAATTTATTATTAAAACGACAAATGTTAAATACGTAGATAATATACAGCTATAATTATCAAAAATGTATGTACTGTATGTATTAATTATCATAATAACATATTTACCGTCGGTTATCGTAATTTTAACAAAATTGTGAATTTTTTTTTCTTCGAAACAGAGCTGTACAGTATGTTTCAGAACTAAATATAATGAGCAAGTCTAGGATTTGTATGCAATATAAAATTGTAAAATATGCATTTTATTTACCAAAATATGCATTTAATTTTTAGATTCTGAACAAAGTGAAGAAGCTAGTGTTTTTACAATGATGTTTATTTTTTTTTTCTTTTTTTATTCTGTTAACACTTTTTCGTATAGAAATACTTGTCCAAAAGTTTCGATCAATAACTTTTTGAAACCGGATTTGCCTCTAGATTGTACTTTAGAGAGGTCATTTTTTGAATTTCTCAATTCTTAAATTTTTTTTTTTTTGGAAAAAA
>JAIPRM010009924.1:0-14236 GCA_025469315.1 Stegophylla sp. TES_Ste_2020 | reverse complement strand
GATGGTTTTCGAGTCGTTTTTGTCAAATTTTGAGTAGTTTTTTCCAAAAAAAAAAAAAAATTGAGAAATTCAAAAAATGACTTCTCTAAAGTACAATCTAGAGGTGAATCGGGTTTCAAAAAGTTATTGATCGAAACTTTTGGATAAGTATTTCCATACAAAAAGTTGTACACAGAAATAAAAATAAAAAAAATAAAAAAAAAACATCATTGTAAAAACACTATCTTCTTCACTTCGTTCAGAATCTAAAACAATAGTGAAAAAATAATGGTTGCTGCCAAATTTAATACCAAATTAAAATATATATTAATATAAATCTACAACAGTAATGTTTAACGAATAACGATGTTTTTTGACAGAAAACAATCTGATGCCTACAAATGTATTATTTTCATAATATGATATTTTGACAATGACTGCACTGATTATTATTCAATGGATAATGGAAACCGTGACATTACCCGTGACGTCAACCACCGGCTAGAATAAATAGGACTACGGATTATATCTACGTATCGTTTTTATGCGATATAATCTGGAGCCGATTAAGGATAAAATTCAAAAAACAGAAAATTGCGTTTTAAACTTTCTGTTTAATACGGTCCGTTAAAAAAAAAAAAAAAAAAGCTTATTTTCTATTCACATCCAATATTATAGTAAAATATAACACTGAAACCGTAAAAACGCTCCGAGTGCATACGTTTATACTTACAAGCCAACGATATAACGATATATTTTCTATAATGGATGTTGCAATGTCATGCGAAGTTAATATGCATATTATTATTACACGCTGTTCGCCGAAATTCACTTTTTCGAGATTAGTGTGTACGGAAAACACAAAGTGTTTATACCGAAAACGATACGAAACGTTACGAGACAAACTGATGTATATAATATATAAAACGTAGTACGAAGAAAATAAATATTTACCTCGTGATTTTGTTCCTATGGTTATGGTTACCGCGGATTGATAAAAAAGAACCCGAGGTTACTACTATACACGTGGTGCCCCGGTTAGCTTCTGTATCCAACAGCAGCGTAGTTAACGCAAATTAATTACATTTCTGTCCTACAATTATTTTTGTTATAATATTATACAAACCCTACGAAGGTAAAGAAAATATTTTCTGTATATTTTATATTTAACACAAAAATAGAATCTTTAAAATTATGTAGAAATATTACTTTCAAAAACCGTTTTTTTTCTTTTCATATTACCCAATAATTTTATACATTTTTTTGCGACGACGGTAAAATGTAAACTATAATATAACCATTAACAATAATATTCACAATTTCATTTTATTTATTTTACTTATATTAATTTTCACAACGATAAAATTGCGTGTTGGTCGTTGAATCGTATTGTTTACACGATTTTGTTTGCCCAAAAAAAAAAATCAAGTCACTAGCGACCGGTTAATGTAAATTTTAAATTCTGCATGAAGTGAAGAAGCTAGTGTTATTACAATGATGTTTATTTTTTTTCTGTGTACAACTTTTTGTGCAGAAATACTTATCCAAAAGGTTCGATCAATAACTTTTTGAAACCGGATTTGCCTTTCTCAATTCTTCAATATTTTTTTTTTTTCAAAAAACTACCCAAAAAACGACAAAAACGACTTGGAAACCATCATTTTTTGATCCGAATTTTATGAAAATTTAAACAAAAATAGAAAAATCATATAAGAAAGATTTTGGCGTAAGAAAATTTTGAAAATGTGAAGAAAAAAAATTTGGGCATTTTCCTAACATATTTTTTTCTCATTTATTTTTTATATTATTAACTTCCCTCTTCCAGAATCATTTTATTGAAGAAATGATTTATCGTTTCTTTAAAGTTAAGTGCACCCGTCAAGTGAATCTCACCCATCGTGCGAATTATGTCCGGTTTTTTTTTATAACTATAGCACTATTATTTATTCATTTCATTTTTTATATTGATTTTAATTTTTAATATTGTTATCGCATTAACTCAGTAGCGAATACAGGATCATTTTAATCTCATGACAAAATATCAGGGAAACAGTTGTTTCATCCCCTCACCGATAATAAGTTATTACCTCCGTGAATGAGTTTATATTAGATATATGGTCAGAAAACTTTTAATCACTATTATTGTGTTATAAAAACTAAAAGTAACTAAAAGTTTCTGATATTATCAAATTTTTCTAGCCAACGTAGGTTAGTATATTTGATAATTTATTAAGCCTGACCAATACTAGGATAGTAATTAATTAATAATCAATTTATTTAAGCTTATCCTAAATTAATAAAATTTAAAAAATAGTTAAGTGAAATTACTGCATTGCTGTAAATACATGAAAATGTCGAAAATAATGTAAGAAGAACGATTGAATTCACTCTTTTCATCTACAAAATAATGAAATGATGTATTAGTAGTTTAGTACAACTTACTATATTTACTCAATAACGTTACCGGAAACAAAAAATAATTGTTACGGTAATAGGGGAGGGGGGCTTGATATCCCTACCCTCTTCGTCTTTATGTACGCTACATTTACTTATTTTCACAGTCGATGATTTTTCAATCTATTTGAATACAAATTTGAATTCTTCTTTTTTGTCTGATTTAATTGATTCGGTTTAATTGAAAAACGTAACTCTAGTTTAAAAATTGTATTTAACGTTTTTATTACTATGAATATAATATTGTAAAGTAGAACGTTGACCGTAATAAAAATCGTTTTTTTTTTCTCTCTCTTTTTTTTTTTTTTTATGATTAACCTGAAATTTGCCGCTAGCATAATATGCAAATATTATTCCGTAGTAAACTAATATTATGAAATCTTTCAAATCATTCAAAAGGGGAGTGAAAATGGAAACGGTGGACTTAAATGGGAAATCCGTAATCCAAACAGACGCGACTCGTCGACGAAACGTCGTTTAACATAAAATAAATTCCATTCCTCGACGTCGATTAGCGCGACGGTAGGTAATATCTAAAGAAAACGATATTTTTATCATCCCTTCCATCGGTATTAATCGGTCTGATTTTCTACAGTGATTGGCTCGGGGTAGATAGTGAAAATTCACTACTGTTCGCAAATCACTATAAGTAGTGCTATCGTCGACGATTTTTTTTTTTTTTAACCAAAAAGATGGTTTATAGATGTTAATCGCGTGAATAGTTTACATAACTTTTGGTAGAAATAACGTGCGAAATTTCGAAATGTCAGTCACAGTAGAATAGGTAGTTGCTCACATACTGGTTGTCAAAACAAAAAAAAAAAAAAAAAAAAAAAAATGACGTTTCAAGCATACTCAACGCGAATACGGATTTTGAATATTATTACAGTCGTTTTCGTATCCCAATAACGAAACGAATTCATTTTTACTGTCGTTTCGAATATTCATAATATTTTCCAGTCTCATACTTTCGAACACTTCTCGTGTTCACGCATTGTGAATCAATAATAGATTACACGATTGGTCGTTTATGTATTTACAAAGGTACCACTTGTATTTCATACTAAAAAAATAAATAATTATTATTTTCATAAACTATTACTATTAAAAAGATACATACAAGTATGCATTTGTCATAAAAAATAATAATAATATTGATATAAAAATAAATTTTCATAAAATGATATACAGAAGTATACGGTCAAATTTGAAATTAAATAAAAATTGTGGGCTATTCTTTTGAAAATTCTACTTTACTTTTATAACTAACGCAGCACTAAAAGAATATCGATGGATAAATAGAGTAGGTATGACATTCACGTGTCGTTAATTGTTATATGAGTGTTTTTCTTTGTACTATTAAGTTATACAAATCAAAACTTATAAACTAAAGATATTATTATATATTATAGGTAACAACAATTTTTATATATCGGTGCTTATTGTTCAACTGTAATTATTAAAATCCGTTAAATAATAAATAAATAAGACAAACTTAAAACATTATTTATACATTTATTTTTATTTTGGCGACCAAACGTGACCGCGATCGAATTTTGCCAACGACCAAATCGTTTAAACGGATTGAAAAACGGTTAGTCTGTTTTTCCAACGACAAAAGTACCAACCTATATAATGGTTTATTTTAAACGAAGAATGCCAAAAAAAAACATTAATTTTTTTTTATTTTTAATAAAGTGTCGAGGGGACGACGCGTGGGCTTGGGCGCATATTGAAACATTTCTTCGAGTGCGGAGACCGCGGGGGGTGGGGCGCGATTCGGTATTTTAATATTATTTCAAAAACTTGCGAAAACCGCGATAAATTATCGCACTCGGAACAGTTTTGATCGCAGCTAACGATGTAGAACGTCGTGTTTATGAGTTTAAAAACTCGAAGTAATGAAAAAATAATAATGTATACCTTCCGGTAAAAAGTTTAAAAAATAATTAAGTTAACTTGTGTATACATTATGGTATCGGCCGTCGGTAGGCACTACCGAATTTCAGTCAAATTACTAAAGTTCTTAATTTCGTATCGCGACGATAATATATTTTGTTGAAATAATGCTATATAGTTGTAAATATGAAAAAAAAAAAATTAAAAAATATGATTCAGTCGAAATGAACAACGTAAAACGAACACTGCGTTTATAGCTTCGTTTCATTATACGTATTTAATTAAACTGAAAAGATAAGTTTTCATAATAATTTTACAACGCCTACACACGTTAAACGCGTTTCGCGGTATAACAGTGTCGTAACAAATAAATGACTTTGTAATTATTATAATTGTTTATAAATGAAAAAAATTAATTTCTAAATAATTCATTTTGTTTCGGGTAAGGACGTAAACTACTGAATATGAGTGTTGTCGTACGTTGAACAAGCAAAAGCAAATTATGGATAATTCGTCAAAGAGTAACATAACCAAGACATAACGAAGAAAGAGAAATGTAAATATAAATTTGTTATTTGATCTTTACGTTTATACTGAGGCGAATTAAAATGATATTATGTTTCACGGTATTTAATTAATGTGTAAAACTCAGTTTTGTGAAACAATAATAGTACACATGAAATGAATTAATCTAATTAATATAATAGAAAATAAGAAAGTTCTAATTAAAAAGTTTATTATGAGAAAAACGAGGGGAAAAAATCTGGGACGTTATTTATTGTGTTACAATAATAATGCGTACTCGATATTTTAATAATAATGCCAACTCCTTCGGATGTAATAATGTTATGGTAAAACGATATTTTTATTTACCGGAAATATTTTATACATTAATGGTATGATATTATTACACGAGTTGAGTGACGAATGATGTCAGAAACTTCAAAAAAATATTCAAAATTTGAAATGTAACAATATTTAACCCTCGGTTAAAATTGTTTTTTTTTTTTTTTAAATAAATCTTTATGGTGATTCATAAAACGTCATATCATAAGAAATATGCAGATATAATTAATGCGTTATTAGAAACTAGTTAAATTTAATAATCAAACAACTATCTAATATGTATATAAGTTATTTCGAGTAAATTTTTTATCAATTTTATAGCTTCTATTGAATCGTCCACAACGAGAAAAATAAGAATTTTTTTTTTTTTTAAAAAATGGTAGTTTTGGGAACTACTTTTTAGCAAACAAGACACAATACATTTTATTATTAATATTTATTCAATTATTTTATTATATACTTTATTAATTCATTTAATATTATTATAAATTAATTAATTTTGATTATAATATTATCTATTACAACTAATATTTCGTTGCTATTGTAACAGTGATTATTTTATTCTTTTGCAAGGTAACAAAGATTGTTACATATTCACTAGGGTTGATATGGTATTACCGCCATGGTGTTACTTCCTAATTAAATGATTTGCATTGTAAATATGCATAATATTGCAATGGTTGAAAAGAAGTGAAATTAACCTAAAAAGGGGGTTTAATCTAAAATAAAAAAGGAATTGATCTAAAAAGGAAACATTCTTCCGATATGCACTTAAGTAACGCAAAATCATTCAGAAAATAGATAGAGACGTATCTCCCAGTAGGGGTAAACTAAAAAATAATTTTCCGAAATTCGTTTGAAGTTAAAAGTTAAACGTTTGAAATGACATAAAATATGTTTATACGTTTACATAATTTGTAGAATTTGGTAACCGTGGTAACATAATGGTCTATGTAGGCAATCTCTACATAATTCAATTATCTGTTTTTATGGTCATTTCTTCAAAACGGCTAAACTGACTTTGACGGGATTTAGATATGCTATTAAAGCATTTTGATTACTATAGAAATACAATTATCTCAAGAAACAAAAACTTTAAATTATTTACTTAGTACTTAGTTCATGAATTTGTCTCTGTGACTACTGAATCCAGTCAACATTATGTTTTCAATTTTCATGGTAACTATAAGGACTGGTTGTCATGGTCGCTCTAAGGTTATATTAGATAGATATGGTAACATTTTTAGTTTTTTGGAATGACCTCCTACCTAACCTAACCAGGCATAAGACATGTTTCTGTCAAAAAAATATCGTGTTTAGCCCAACAACATAACTATCAAAAAATATTTTCTACGTTTTCCAAATCGATTTCAATTGACTTGTGTATTAACGGCGTTGTATTGAATCATCTCATCGCTCCTAATGTCAAAAAGTACTTGGCTGAGAAGAAAATATGTAAACCTGCGTGTGAACAAAACGTATATTTTTGCCAAAAATGAGTCACATACTACCGCATATACAAGATTTAATTTCGCTATCAAGTTTCATACGAAGTTCGATGCGGAATACACACGTTTGACACCGCTATTTAATGTGTTAAATAATATTTATTTCTATGTTACTTTGAAAAAAAAAAATATATATATTTTATTCATAACACAAAACGCTCTTTTTTTGATTGCAATTTCCGCTATATGTTGTTCGTACCTTCCCGCGCACTCCCGACGGTCCCGAGCGGCAGTAGGTTGGGGAGGAGTAAAAGGGGTTCCAGTTGCCTCGATGGACGTGACGAACGGAATGCCGGTGGGCGTGCATGGGATGAGGATACAGCAGGAGTAGACCGGGATGAGAGGGGTCGTTTATCGAGGACCCCGCGGGTAAGCTAGGTAATTGGAGCGTGATGCTAATGAATAGAACGGCGCAGACATTAGCATAGCCTCGCCCGCTAACTGCACCTACCCCCTCCTTTCACCGACAGTTTACCCTCCCCTGTTCGCCGTTCTTCCCTCGCGACAACGCACACAACCCCATCTACACCGCCGGTCACCGCCGCGGGATACAAAAGAAGTCACCAAAGATCCCGACCAACGAGCCAAAACACACTACGCAGAACTCAGACTTTGGCGTTCAAATAAAATTTAATGTTTAAACACACCTACTGCAAAATTTAAATTTAATAATATTTCCAAGAGCATGGCATAACATATCCGTTGAATATCACCTGACATAGAAGTTGTAATTATCGAAAATCTAAAACTTATAACCAACCGTATAACTATTATACGGTAGGAGAGAGGGTGGTAGGGGAGTGCTATCACTTAAAAATCAAATTAATCCAAATATTTATAAACGGTTAAATTAAAAATTCCAGCAATGGAAATCACATCAATCACTGTTAAAGTTAGGGGCTTTAAGGGGACGTTTAAGTGATACCTAAGCACCCTAAGGGGTGGAAGACGCCTGTAATTCGATGACATTTGCTGACAGCGGGGTTGAAGAATTAAAAACCATGCTGACGTCAGATGCTCTGATTCATCATTGTCTCATTTCTTCAAAATTTCCTGTTAAGAAAAAAAAAACAAGTATATAATTAATAATGTACATTTGCTGACATTCTAAGGAATATGGGGGGGGGTGCTAAACATCCATAAATGTGTTGACATAATATTTTAATGGCCCCAAATTTACGAATTATTTAGAACGATTTTGTCACAGTGGGAAAACCGACATTACTTATGTCTCTGTGTAACCACAGAGATCATTTTGATCTCTCTTAGATCAAAATATATCAATATTTTTTTCTTTAAATTATCGAACAGTTACAACATTTATCAATACATTTAATTAATTAATTGATTCATTATTTTTTTTTGTTGTACATAAAAAATTTTATCGACGATTAAGGAGTAACAATAAAGCGTTTATCATAGACATATTACTTTTGTCTCCCCGCCCTGTTTATCGAAGAATTCCGGCATCACCGATTCTCTGTAATCGAAGGTGGCGACATAAAACATAGATTTTTTGCCGAATTACGGCTTTTGTCTGGGTTTAATCGAGAACAAAACCCGATCGCATCAGTACACTAACAGTCATAAAATCGAGTATTGTTTTCGGATAAACGATTTTAGTGACATATATATTAGATTTAATACGTATTATTACCATAACGATTTCGTTTGGTAAACGCGACTAAAAAGCGTGTCGCACGGCCATCGTTGTAGGTTTTTGTTGTACGAAGAAATGGGCCTTACGCCCTCGCAGTCATTAACAATAATAATAATAATAATATCCGAAATAAATTTTGGACGAGATAATATTTTCGTTCGCATTAAGGCCGCGGCGAACAGCGGGATAAACATCATTTATCCGAAGTGACTACGTCGTCGTCGTCGTTGTTGTGTGTATAAACTCTACACAACAATCAAAAGGCCATAATATCACAAAGTCATCGCTCCTAAACATCAACGGCACTTCCGGTCAAATCACGAGTGGTGGCGCAAAAACAGACCTACTAGCCGTCGACGGCTAACGACAGCCGACAGTTTCATTTGTCTTTACGCCACCGCCGCCGCGCCGTTGCCTTTTGTGTAAAATATTATTTATATTTTTCCGTCTCGACGGTTTCCCCTGCCACCACCGACGGCCGCCGCTAACGTTCCGCCGACCGATTTAGTTTTTCATAAGTCAGTAAGTCGCTGCGGACCGTCGTCGTCCGTCTCGTTTTGAGGGAAATATTCTTCTGCGGTGAAATAATAACCGCCGCCGCGGTCGCTGCACTGACACTGATAAACGGAATACCACGTTGTTTGCCAGTGTATGATTATTATTATTATTATTATTATAGTGGTGGCGGTGGTAGTACGGAGAAAAACCCTCGGGCCATTTGTAGCGTGTTCGCGAACCCTATCCCCGAAGTGGTAACGGCCGCCGCAGTTAAACCCTAGCCTAGGGGTGTCCAACCCGAGGCCCGTGGTGGATATTGATGCGGCCCTCACTTCAATTTAAAAATCATTAATTTATTGAATATAATTAATATTAATATTACGAGAAAAAAAATAGTTTTAAGAATATAAAACTACAAAACGTTGAACATCAATTATTTTCAATTTTCAATTATTGGCTCCGCTAGCAATAGCATTGGAAAATATTAATTGATGTGACGATTTTAATAGAATAATTTACTGTTAGACATATTATTCCCAAAAATTGGATATATGTCCAAGGCGTTAGTATCGTGTCATTTATCAACAAATGAGAATAAAATACATATATATATATAATTAATGCTAAGCACATGTAATTTAGCACGGACGGACATACAGTTATGCGGGCGTGATGGTCAGACGTTCACGTTTTGTTCTAAATGGTGTTAGTACTCAATACTATTATTTATTTAATAATAATTTTATAATTTAAAATTTTACAAAATGTCGTACTAAAAAAAGAAAAGAAAAGTAATGGTTGAAGGAAGAATACTCAAAGAAAAGTAGACGGCAAAATACTTTTTTTAGAGATGGGTCGAACATTAATTTTTTCGAACTCGAATTTGAACTCGAACTACCATTTTTTCTCGAACAGTTCGAACTCGAACTCGAACTCGAATCTGAATTTTATTCGAACTATTTTCGAACTTTCAAATTTTTTCGAACTTCAAAAAAACTAAATCATTTGAAAATTTATCAATAATAACAATATTAGTCGTATAATTAATCAATAAAAATCCGACTTCAAAAAGTTACTGGTCCAACCTTTTGGACAAGTAATTACCATGCAAAAAAATGTATACAGAAAAAAAATTAAAAATATTATTTAACCACATTTATTAACACGTGTATTTAATTGATATTCATCACTTATTATCAAAATCTGAAAGGAAACAGCGTTGACAGTGTTGACACATTACGGGGAAAAAAATCTGCTGATTGAACTGTTTGAAAATTCGAACTCGAACATACTAAACTCGAACTATTCGAGATGTTCGAATTCGAATTCGAACTTAATTTTTCTCGAACTTTGAACTGATGGAATTTCTTAAAGTTCGAGGTGTTCGAGGGTTCGAAGAGTTCGAGAACCCATCCCTACTTTTTTTATAAAATGAAAAATGGAGTTTCAGTTTTAAAAGATGAAAATTAAAAAAAAAACATTATTTACAAAAACATGCAGCCAAAATGAACTGTTATCAAGAATTTTTTCGGAAACAAATTCGATTTCACAATATTTTTTTATCTATAATAAGTTATTTACAAAAAGACATTTGTAATTAAAATAAAATTTTTCTCATAATTGTTTAACATAACTATTCAATTTATAGTTTTCACGGCAAAAAAAAAAAAAAAAATACACAGCTTAATCGTATTTAGGATTACTTACGTTATTAATGGATTTTTGATTATATTACAAGGCTTAAATTTCGAATCACGCAAAATCGATCCAACTATTATTTAAAAAAAAAAAAAAAAAAAACTAATTAAAACATTGAAAGTAATTTTAACAGTTTTGACTCTTAAAGACATTTCCGAACACGTTTTCGCAGTTTTACTTTTTTGTATTTGTTGAGCGACTTTAGTGGGGCTTTTATATTTCAAAACATCAAAAGCTGAGTTTTAACAAAAATGCAAGACATAAAACGGTTTTCTCTTTTTCTTCATCATTTCACACGAGATTTATACATGTTTGTGTTACACAGATTTTCTCATAAAATTTAAGATTTAAGCGTTTAAGCCTTAGTGCTCGCTCCGACTCCTTATATTTTATATGACAACAGCCACGGTTTGCGCACTAAGTATATACTTTACAGCGCTAATCTGTTTTGTGCACCGCACTGTTTACTCTTAAACTTACGCCGTATCGTAATGAATAAATAACAAATATTATTAACTATAAATAATTGACTATAACATAATATAATGTTGCCAAACTTTGCTGTGACTATGATAAAATAATGTGTTACACTCCTCCATAGCGGATGATTAATGTGATCGAAAAAATTTTTTCGGTACAAGCGAATTCGTAGCGAGATTATAATCGTTAATTATTATAATTACTATTAAATACTGAAATAAATATCATCATGATGGAAAGTTTGTTGAATCGGTTTTAAAATGCGTCTGATCACGATACCAAGGGAATCAAATATCTTAATCGTATTTGCGTCAATTCATTGTCATCTTTAACAATTCCATCGTTCTTAGGTTGGTCGTTCGTTGTTTATCTATGAAGATTTGATTAATTTGAAGATTTGATATATACTTATAGTGTGGTAGAATTGTAACCAGGACTCGGAACTTTTGGCAGTTGAAATTAATCAAAATAAGCCACTAAAAAAGCGCATTAAAACATCATTTTAAGCAGTCAAATAAATACCTATTTATAACTCATAGAATTAATCAAATAAAATTTATGTCAAAAATGTATGCCTTTTACAAAATGAAGTTCTAGACATTTTAGATTCTGAGCGTAGTGAAGAACGATTTTACAATGATATTTATTTATCCTCACCCCTTCTGTGAAAATTGTTTACTTTAAATTATATAATATGTAATTTTGTATTTTTAATTAATACTTGTCCAAAAGTTCTTACCAGTAAATTTTTTAATCAAAATTTGGCTCTAGATAGTACTTTGAAGAAGTCATATTTCAAAATAGGCATTTTTCAAGAGATTGACACAGTATAAAATATGTTTTCATGAAATGTTTATGAGATTGTTTATTTGGTTGCTATTGAAAATTTGATAGTAAAAAAATTATGTGTGGAATATTGTAACTACAGTTAACACAATAATCAATAATTTTTTTTTCTTTTTTTAATTTAATTTATTTAACCATTTTAAGGCTAATTAATATTAAAAAAAAAAAATATTTTGTATTCAGCCAGTTGTATACCAACTATTAACTGATAATAGGAAAAAAAAATTGACGAGAAAAAAATTTCAAAAATTTTTTTTTCACATTTTCTCATAATAATGTCAAATTAAATTTTCATATTCTCGATGAAAAGAAAAAAAGTTAGTTTTTAAGGCGTTTTTGTCAAATTTTTAGTAGTTTTCCCCATATTGTGAAAACTATTGGGAATTTCGAAAAATTAACTCTTAAAAGTATCATTTAGAGGTGAATTGTGATTCTAATAGTGACTGGTGGAAACTTTTGGACAAGTATTTCCACAGGAAAAAGTGATTACAGAAAAAATAAAATATTACATCATTGTATAATCTATAATTTAAAAAAAATAATTGGTAACCAATTTCATTTTTTTTTTTTTTTTTTTTGTTAAAAAACCTAATTAAAAACATATGTTTATATAAAAAAATGTCGGACCTTTATTATCAAGAATCTTTCAGAAAACTCTGTAATGATTATGAATTTTCCGAGTGATTTACTGAGGTGACAAGTTTCTAAGCATTAAGTAGGTAAGAGTGAAAATACAATAAAGACAAATAGATAAATACAAGTTAGGTTATAAAATTATTTTTTATTATAACTTTTTCATAATCAAATTATAAGGAAAAAGTCAATGGAAAAATCTAGGATAAGTCTGCATCGTCATATTCTAAATATTCTTATGTGAAAAATAAGAACAGAGTAAAATGGAATTAAGCATTTATTTTTTTTAATCATTGACAAATTTAGAAATATAAAATAAGCACTTTTTTAAAAAAAAATCGTTAAAATAGAAAAAAAACCGTTTTCAAATTTGATGAGTGTAATTGTTTTATTATGACACATACTTACATAGCACTTTGCTAGATTTTATGCGAAATACTATAAGTTCCAAACTCTGATCGTTAAATACAATATTTTACTCACAATTTTACGACCAATATAACAGTTAATTCATACCGTACGTCTACCCCCTCATCCTCAAAAGGTAATCTTACCGTGAACTTTGAAAACTACTTACTTAACGTATTCCGCAAACAAAACGAAAGTATCCACCGAAAACTTGTACTCCACGTACCGATCTGAGCACTATTTCGAGTTCATAAAAAAAAAAAGTTTATAAAGGGCTAAGATTCTTGTTGTAACCAGTAAGTATTGAAATATATTAATTCGTGGTAAGTGGAATTACTCATTTATTAATTATTAGTTTCCACGTTATAAAATAATGAGTTTCTAGCTTCATCTGAAATTCAACTTCCTCCCTCTCAAAGAGTTTAACATGTACTCGGTTATAAGCAGTACTATTGTTAATTAAATCGCGCAAAACTAAATCTTTCGGAAGAATAATAATTACTACTTCGATCACTTTATCCGAAGTCATTAAAAACGCGGGTTGGCTCACACTGGACGGGGAAAAATTAAAAAATTTCGACACTTGTTCAAGAACTCTTTTTCAGTTAAAAAAATTGATCGAAATCCATTGGGATTCAAAATTGATTTTGAATGACGAATTTAATTTATACGTGTCGTTCTAGAAACGTTTTAATAAACGCGAACATACGACATTTACATGCGATGCGTGATTCACGTGTTTAATACAATTTCTCGGGTTCACAACTGTTTGAATTCACGAAATGTTATTATAATATTACAATAACAATCGACACATGAAACTATTATGCGAAACAAAGTAAGCATAAATGAACTAACGCTTTTTCAAGTTCACCCATTCCGAGTGTGACACTTAATTAGTGAATACTATTACTATACTTAGGTGTCCCACCATAGGTATGAAAAGAATCTAAAAATTATCGGTGTTGGTGAGTTGCGGCCCAATCCCTAAATAACGTACGAGTTGCGGCCCGCGTTTTTGAAATAGACGTACGAGTTGTGGCCACACTTAATTTATCACTTCATATCAGCCAATCAGCGTTACCCAGGAGACACCACAAGTAGTCTCCCAAAAATGTATTTAGTTTATTTTTTTATTATTGTTTATTTTATTTTAATTATTATGAATTTAAAATGAATTTTTTGTTAACATTGGTTAGGAAAAAACTTAAAACTTAATGATTTAACGAAATCAAACTGCTGTATTTCTTTTTGTGCTAGTTTTGTTATCTGCTGTCTTATAAATGCTTCTTTTTCTCATATTTTCTTTGTTTTTTTCCATTGCTTC